>MU226871.1:130511-148100 GCA_018584345.1 Thuja plicata
ATATACAATGGCATCATTAAACACATATGCCAGTAATATCAACAAACATGAATCCAAACATTTGAATATAGTGAATCGATATCCTTGAGCACAAGCACCAATAACATCAAATAATAGAGATAAAGCAGTGGCTAGGGCATGACACCAGTAGAATGCGGTCATTTCAGAGAGAAAATCCCTCAATAATAAAATGAAATGCATTTGAATATGATGCCAGAGGCTTGAAAGATGAAGAAATCACATACCTTCTCCCGTGCTTAGCTGTCGCTCCTTTTCTTCTGCTCTCCAATCGAAATAAAAATGATGAGGCTATTTCACTTTTTTTTTTAATGTATACCCCAAATCTTTCAGAACTCTGATGGTCAATTAAACACCCATCGGAATACTGACATCATCGGGGCCTATTACAAAAAAAAAACACCAAATTCAAAAGACAAAGTTACCCATTGGAAACTTCTATCAAAATTTGGCCCCAAATGTAGTAGTGCCTTCTCTCTGCGCAACTTTTCCTTCAATAATCATAATGCATTTTGTATCAAGTATAATCTTGTTCCTCATTTCTGCAATCCCATTCTATTGAGGGGTTCTAGGAGCACTCAACTGTCTTTTTATTCCATGTTCTTCACAGTGCTCATAAAATTGATCAGAGGTGAACTCTCCTCCTCTATCTGATCTCAGACATTTTAGTTTTAATCCATATTCATTCTCAACCTTAGCTTTGAATATTTTGAACTTCTCAAAGGCTTGAGACTTCTCTTTTAAGAATGCAACCCACATCATCCTTGAAAAATCATCAACAAAAAAAATCAAATACATTTCTCTGTAGAATGATCTTTTTTGGGTAGGACCACATAAATCTGTATACACTAGGTCCAATTTGTTTTTAGCTAAGTTCTACTTACTTCTGAAAGAACTCCTTACATGCTTTCCCATAACACATTCCCTACACATTGTGTCAACTAGTCTTGCAATACTTTGAAGGTCTCTGACTACCTTGACATTACTTATCTTTACTATGTTATCAAAATTGATATGACAGAGTCTCTTGTGCCATAACCAACTGTCATCCATTACCTTTTGTTTTGGACCCTGATGCAATCATGTCTCCACCCTTGTTGTTAATGATGCACTTGTTGTCTTTGAACTCCAAATGATAACCTTTGTCAAGTAGTTGTCCAACACTTAGCAAGTTATGATGTAATCCATCAACGTACAGAACATCATCTGTCTTGTTCTTTCCATCCAAAGTGATAGAACCTCTTCCTATGATAGGTTTAGGAGTTTTATCTCCAAATCTAACCATACCACCTTTTTATTTTTATAAATGAACAAATCTATCTTTGTCACCTGTCATATGGTGAGAGCATCCACTGTCAATCATCCAATCAGTTCTGATGTTTGCTTTGGAAATTAGAGCTAACTCTTGTTCTTCTTTTTCATCTGCAATGTCCATTTCCTTGAGAAACTTTTCCATGTCTCTAAGGGAAACAAATCCAATTCCATACTCTCCTAAATCTTCATCAGTTACACCTTCTTCAACATGGTAACATTCCTTCTTATATTTAGGTTTGTAATAATATCTGAACTTCTTGACTCTTGTGGGACACTTAGATGCAAAGTGACCAATCTTGTTGCATGAAAAACATTTGAATGGAAGCTTTCATTCATATTTTCCTTTTCCTTTCTTTTCTCTTTTAGCAATCATAGAAATGATATCTTCTAGTTCTTCATCAACTTCTTCTTTCTCATTATGGCTAGAGATGTGTAAGGATTTCTTACCATGGATGGAGGCTTTGAAAGTTGTTTCACTTTTAGGTTCATTCTTCAATCTTGATATCTCAAATGCAAATATTTTACTAATCAAAGTCTCTCTCTTGAAGTCTTGTGAGAATTGCATGGTTTCCTATAAAATACTTATCTTGTTTTCATAGTCTGATGTTAGGTTAGTTAACAACTTGTCCATTATATATTATTCTGATATTTCTCCACCATTGTTTCTGATTCTAGAGACTGCTTCATTTATCCTTTGATTATAGGCTCTAATGTTCTCTTCAGGTAACATCTCAAGACTATTGTATTTCTTTTTCCATGTCTTCCTGCGTGCATTCTTTGCTTGAATATCTCCTTCAAACATGTCTTCTAAATACTTCCATATTGTGTATGCCTTGTCTAATTTCTTGATCTCAAAAAATTCACTGTCAGATAGTGCGCTTATAAGGGCTTCTTTGGCAACTGCATTAGCTGTGAATGTATCCTTTTTTTTACTAGTAGCATCATCTCTTGATAGATCTTTTAAAGAGGGAATAACAACTTCTTGTGTGGCTATCTCAAAGATATCAAAACCAACACACTGTAAATGGGTTATCATTTTGTTTTTCCAATCTAGATAATTTTCCCCATCAAACTTAGGGCTCTCTTTTCTGAAGTAAGACATCTGATCTACCTTAAGCTGTTAGGCTTCTTCTCCAAGGCACTTGGCTCTGATACCAATTGTTAGACTAGTCCCAAAGGATAACTAAGGGGGGGGTGAATCAATTATCAGTAACTTTAATTATTTTCTCTTATTAACTTCAGAATATAATAAAGTAAATGCTCATTCAGATAACCCAGTAAACAACACATAATTTGATTAAAGGGAAACCAAATGGTAAAAACCCTGGTGGGAATTAGCACCCACAATGAACTATACTTGTTTATAGTAATCCTTGTTAGAAGATCTTGTAACCCTGTTAGGAGTTGTTCTTTACAAAGTAATAAGTATAGTGACCTAGTTAAGGGTCTGACCCTAATAGGAGTCTTTTACAAATAACCTTGTTAGGGGTGAGGACTCACTGTCTAAAAGCTCACTTCTTCAATGGTGAAGGCTACAACCTTCTGTAGAATAGATATGCACTATATCGGATGATGAACTGTAGAGTAGACCTGTTGTCTTGATCAATTCCACTATATTTTAATCTTCTATTGCTTCTTCACATAGACTCTTGATGAATGAACCACAACTGATATTCTGCTATGTACATTTTCTTTCTCTTTTTGTATCATTCATACTTAGTGTATCACAAATGAATTTCTATAAGTATCTTCCTCAAATTATGAGATCATGGGACCTGTAAGACAAATCTTCATAACATCCTTGTTGGCTTTACTAATCATGCAAGCATAATTACAACTGCACAAATATAAACTGAACAGACGTGACGCTTCACTAAGTCAGCCTCACCAAATTAACTCTAACTTTGCAATCTTCTTGAAACACGTTCGGCGCCTTTAGATAACTATCATCAACTCATAACTAATCATGAATATACACATGCATATCCTTAAGATAGGCACAACTAAAGAAACACGTTAAATACATTGGCTCTAAATAGATACTCTTCCAGAACTATAACTGCCAATAATAGAAATACACAACTTGACTGAAACATCATATCTGGACCTGTGTGTATGTATATGCTAACTAAGGCATGTCTACAACATATACCTAACCGCGCAAGGTTAGATAACACTGTTCTGATAAGTTCTTACAGAATGCTGCTATATATTATATGTTGTCATCAATGACAAACATACAATAAATTTACTGCACAGAAACAATTCTCCAACAAAAAGGTCCCGGATAGCACGACAGAAGATGCTAGTATGACAGAAAACATTGAAGGTTCCAGAGAACAGGAAAAAGAAAATGAATAAGAACAATAAAAGGAACCAAAATGAGAGGTAGAAAAAGAGCCCAAAGAGAATGTACACTCCAGGAATGTGCCTTCAGATTCCAAAAGGAATCCAAGTGAGCACGTCTTAATGGTGAAGCCACCCCAGCCGCCCCAATGGTTGATTAAATCAAAGAAAAGAAAGGCCCCGGTGACAACCTCAGGTGCTACACTCTCATTGGCCGAGATGATGGCCAGGAATGCAGAGGCTAAAAGGCCCAAGAAAGCATGAACCATACATACTCTCCATACTGGTCTGACAGGTAGCATAGTTGCAACCATCGCAACACCCCCACCAGATGCAGAGGAAGCAGCCGTAAGGCCCAAGGATTACAACATAATGGAAGTAGAATTAGAGAGGAGAGATAAATAGGGTGAGCTGGATCTACTGAAAGAAGCCACCAAGGTAATAGAGGCTAGGTACATAAAACAAGGCTAGAAGCTAAAGGAGGAAAGAGAAACAAATGCCAATCTCCTCACCCTTCTGGCAGAACTTTCACAACCTCTATCTGAGGTCCACCCCAGAGCACCTTCGTCTAGATTGCTACTT
Organism: Thuja plicata; assembly: GCA_018584345.1. Lineage (NCBI taxonomy): Eukaryota > Viridiplantae > Streptophyta > Pinopsida > Cupressales > Cupressaceae > Thuja > Thuja plicata. Next base: position 134,772 of record MU226871.1, read on the forward strand.
GCATAAGGTGACATGGAATCTCTATGAATTATGAAATTAAAAGCACAATTTTTAGATGGGTGGGCCATTGAGCAAGTGACCACTATGAGACAATTTTTGGCAGCGTCCCTCCCAGACCTTTATTAGGTTGATTCTCTTCTTAGCTAGGCAAAGGGCTTTGCTGTCATATGGGAGCAAGATTTAGCGAAGTATGAAAAATGGAAATCCAGGCTGGAAGAGATCCACAACATAGGTGAAGAAGTTGCCACAGAGGAAAGAATTTTGGGAGATGAATCATATGATTCCCTCTAGGCTGAGTACTCCAGACTTGTCCTCAGGGGTGAGGTATGCAAGGAACTAGTTAAGGCCTTGAAAGAGAAAGTGAAAGCCACCTAATACCCCTTGGGTTTATTTCAAGCATTCGTGACTGGGCTATCGCATGTCGATCCCTTCACCACTGGTACATGTACCCCAGAGGACTACATCCTCAACAAGTTTGATGAGCGGATGGAGTCCCTGTATCCGCCTACCAGAGATTTTCACCAGGGCAGGTTATCCAAATTGTCAAAGACAATGATCTGATCACATGATTCCATCAAGATGGTGGATGAATTCTAGAACGGGGCCAGAGAGGTTGAGGAAGCATTGGAGGTTGTCTGCAGTCGGTGGGACAACATCAAAGATGTAGACAAAGAAAGTATAGGCCAAGTGTTGGAAGCTTGGGAAAAATTGTGAGTAATAAAGTTCTCCGGAGTCTGAAAAATCTCGTCTGGAGATGTATTTTTTTATTCATTCATTATTTTGGAACGTAAGTCCCCAGATCTCAAAATTTTAGATCCTATATTTTTGTATTCTTTAAGTGACCCGTGTCCCAGTTCCCAAGGATGACCGGTCACTTTCGAGGTAGTTAATAAAGGTTGTTAGAAAGTAGGTTACTGCAACAAGACACGTTGGCTTGACAAGAAGGTTCTGACAGATGGTGTACCCAAGGCACCGCTCCAATGTTACACCTGGCACATCAGAGACAGTGAGCCACCCTCCCATTTATGAGGCATGTAGCCTCGATCCCTGGGGGATCAGATTTCTTCTCCTCTTCTACTGGCCCTCTTCTCGAGGCAGATTCTTCCACTCCTCTTTTCTTGTCTTATTCTTCTGACATGTCAAACCTTTTCCATATTGAGGTCTTTTGTAACATGGTGCAGGTAGTACCGGCCACCAGAAATAATATTATATTGTAAAGTGTAAAATAAGTTAGGTTAAGTTTTAGGTCAAGTGATGTGTATAAATGATAAGTCTAGCCTCATTCCAAGGGTCGACAAAATTGATGATTTTGTAGTCCATAGTTAATAGAAATTTGGTTTTCTCAGTTCTTAGTTGCAGAGCTCAATGCTCCCTAGTTTCTAAGCTTTTAGTAGTTAAATGCTCCCTTGGAGCCACCATTGTACCACAAACCAGTGCTTGCTAGAAGACACGTTAATGAAGAAGGAAGAGTTCTATCAATGAATTTGTTGGCATTCTGATCTCTGGTTAGTTGTATTTTATGCTTTGTGTTCTTTATGTCCTTTCCTCTAACGCTTTTCCTCTGCTACTGATCTAATATGAGCTGATGGTTATATATTTCTTCGGTATTTATTGTAGTGTGTTAGAGCATTGTTGATGTTTTGAATGTTCACTATAACTATAGGTAGATGAAATACTTCTAAGTCTGTAGTATCTTTTGAAGTTTATTTGTTAAGTAAATGCATGCTTGTAGGAAACCCCACTCACTTGAATCCATGGAGATGACAAGTTAAGATAACCAGCTATCCCCCTCAAACAAAACAGTCACATTTGCCAACTGAGCCCCACACTATCAAGACCTGAATCTCACGTGTTTAGAGGCCCAAGGAATCTCATTTCCCCAGATAAACTTTACAGGCAAAGTTGGCTAGTACCCTGGTACCCGGTGACAACTTACCTCTGTTAGCGGACCCGGTCACAAAGTTGCATCAATAGAAACTGGTGCTAGAAGGAGGGCATGAACTCATCCCCCTCTGAGGATTTAGATTTTACACCACCCAAAGGTTCCCCAATCCATAGTTTCATGACTCAATCCTTCAGTGGGATTGGATCATTTTTACCAGCAAGATTTGAAAGAGTCCTTAGATCAGCTCCCAATCTAGGAAGGTTTTTCAAACTCGAGCCTCCCGCTCAAAAGAAATGGACCCTGAAAGCCAAGTCAGCCACCATTATCTGGGGATCTATCATACCATAGAATACCCAAGTCCCCCAAACGATCCTGGGAATCATCACTCAACCTCACCAAAATCCAACTCCCCCAATGGCTGTATATTTTCTAAATACTGGGTCCCCAATGGAAACTTTTCCAGGTGCAACCAATGATTTACCTTCGCACCCAGAAAATATGTCCCTGATATGAGCACTTAGGCTCACAAACCACAAAAGAGCATATGTAGGCATACAAAGATGCCATGAACTGACACCAGATCTAACATCAAGACATTGTGACCTAGATGTTCCCTCTGTCCCTAGGACATAATGAACTGAACTGGTACCTTAACCTTCCCACCAACTCCATCAATAGTTGGTAGGACATGGAGGATTCCTTCCTGGCTGCCTTCCACATACATGTGGACCCAACATGGTCCCACAGCCAATTCATTTCTATCAGGAAAGAACTATATGAACCCCTTGCAGCATTCAATCACCGGTTCCAATGCGCCCTGAAATGGTGCATGAGTCCCTTCATTCCATCCGCGAAGGTGACTATCTAGACCTATCTCAACATGATGGACCCCTTTTTTGCCACTGTCCTCTAGAGAACAACCACCCCTAGCGATCGAGATGCTTTGGTGAAGGTTTACAACCTAGCCTTAGAACTGTCCTGTGGCCTTAAAAAATCTCTAGGTGGGATTGGGTAGAGCATGTCTTTTAACATGATACCTGGCGAAACTTCTTACATCGGGGGATATAACCCCAACTAGGCAATGGGAGCCCCCGCGGTGGCCATGAATCTCCTGCCACCGCCAATCGACCAATAGGCCTGGTACATATATCCATCTCAGACCCAGACAATACCAGGTCTGAAATATTTTCCCTGGAATTAGCCACAGCAAATGCAACAACCACAGACACAACCACCTAAAGTGTCTTTCTTCCAGTCATTCATGGCTGGAGGGTTGTCACCCTCGACTCCAGAAAATACTGCTTCATTCCCCGGGAACCAACAACAACAACCATCACACTGTGACATGAACAGCCAGTTGACCACCGAGGTTGAATCCCTCTAGTGAATGTTGTTCACCCTGACTATGGACATGTGTCAACTAAAGGTAGGGTCCTACGCACCCCAGAATTCTAATTCCTAGAGAGGGAATATTTTCTTTGGCCAACGAAATAACACTGTCGAAGGAAGGAACTACAACAACGGGCCTCGGCCCAAACAACAAAAATGGAATAACAATGCCAATGTTGGAGGCCCACCTCCAAACCAAAACACCAACTAGAGTGGTGCTAGACCATCCCATTTCACGCCAATTGTAGACTTCCAGCCCATGACCAACTGGTGTAGATTGCATGACATAGGCTCTCACAATGAGGTAAACTGTGTCACACTGGAGAAAGTCATCATGATTTCCCAACTAGACAAACAACAAGTGTCTAATCCTACTCCCCCAGAACCTCCTATACAAGAGCCCACCCATGGTACATTCACCTATGAAAATGTCTTCTTTGGAACAAATAAAGGAGATGAAGAAGAACTCGAACTGCAGAGGTTCTTTAATGAATCCATTCCAACCTTTGAGGCCAATGCCTTCACCAACCCATAGGCTCCCTACAACACTCAGAGTCAGGCTGGTAAAGGACCAGTTTTCATGCCCACACCTCCCAAGGACACTCCTCCTTAGGACAACATGATCGATTAGTCTGTCCCTCCAAAAGGTTCTAGCTCTAACCAAGCTAAGGACCCGGCCGAGGGAAGCCACCAGTTCCCGGGAGGAAGGTTTGACATCACAAAGGCGTTAGAACAAACCACCACCTCCATGACCTTGATAGAGGTTTTTATGAATTGTCCTAAGTAGAAGAAGTCCCTTCTGAAGCTCTTGGGAAACCCAGAAGCCGTCAGTCGCCCACCCAAGACTGTCTCTTTTGAGGATGCCAACGTGGTTGTCTTTCGAGGAAACACTAAAGATCCTCCCTTCTTGCTAGGCTTGAACATACAAGGAAAAAACATACATAACTGCCTAGTAGATTCTAGAGCTTCAGGAAACATCATGCCTTTATCCATATGCCAGAAGCTTAGATTCTGACCCACCCCGTCTAAAGATGCAGTAATCCAACTGGATAAGACTACTATAAAAATGGTGGGTGAACTAAAGAATGTTCAAATTCAACTCATCGAGGACCCCAGGATAGCTAGTACAATCGATATCCAAGTGGTGGACATCCCAGATACTTATGGGATGTTTCTAAGTTGGAAATTGTCCAAATCCCTAAACGGGTACTTTTTGATTGACTTCTCCCACTTATGGCTCCCCTAGGAAGGAGAATCTAACAAGATCTAGGTTGAAAGTGAGCCCTAGTTGAGACAGGAACTCACTAAAGTTGGGAGGGTAAATGAGGTCATATTCTCTTAGACTTCTCCTAGGGTATACCAACCCCTTGAGATCTTAACATTTAATTTCACCCCCGGGGAGGATCCCATAATTATGCAGAGAACCCAGGACCTGGAAGAAAAATTGAAGGTTGAGGTTAACTCTCACAATCCTATAGCGACCCCTGCCACACTCTTGTCCAGCACTTCATGTTAGGTGCATTATCAGAAACATTAAGAGCTAGAGTGTGAGCCTTGTCTTTCCATTGCTACCCGGCACATCAATGCCCTCCAGAAGAAAGAACATGCAGTTGATTCCCCAGAACCTAGTATTCCTACTGGAAGTGCCTCCTCGGTGCCACGTGTCTAGGGATCCCAATCACAAACCCCTTCAGAGACAAACCTCACCCACATACCATTAGCACCAAAGGAAACTCCTCTTGACCCTCCCAAAAATAATCCAAAATCCACTTCGTCTTCCCAGCCCCAGATAACCAATGGTGACTTGTGGCCCCTTAAGTTTGATGGGTCCTGATCAAAATAGGGTTGTGGGGCCAAAGTAGAATTAATCAACCTAAGGGGGAAATCTTTCCTCATTTCCTATAGGTTGTAGTTCAACTACACGAACAATGTCATGGAGTACAAGGCTTTGGTCCTTGGACTCCTATTTGCACTAAGGAAATGAATCACTTGCCTCCGGGCCCTGGGTGATTCAGAGTTGATTGTTAAACAAGTATGGAGTCAGTATACCTATCACGATAAGAGGTTGGCTACATACCGCAACTGGGCATGGAGCCTTATTGAGGATTTTGATGCCTTTGGCATCAACCTTATCCCCCGAAGATGGAACTATGTCCTGGATGCCCTTGTCATTTCTGCTAGCACACTTGAGCCCATGGCCGGCTAACAACTCTAGAGATTTTCTGTCGAAATGATCCCCACCCCATCCATTCCAAATAACGTCACCCATTTTCAGGTCTTTGAGGAAAATCAACATATCCTAGCCTTCATGGCCAATGTTGGTGTCTTTGAGGACCAGATAGTGGAAGAGAGAGATCACGATGATACTGGACAGGGTGATGAAAATGATGGGATCATGGACCTACCAACCAACATCATCCCAAAGGGGATGGTTGCACTTGAGCAGATCTTTGACTTGGACCCTCAGTGCTGAGAAAAGATATCATCCTCCCTTGAGGGAGGGAAATTTGAGAAAGTGGACATCGGCCAGCCCGGTGAAGAGAAAATGATACACATTGGCACCTCCTGCTCCCCTAAGGAGAAGGAGAAGATTCTAGTGATTCTCTGAGAATACATTGATGTGATCGTGTGGGGGTATGAGGATCTGAAGACATACGATACATCTATCATGACCCATACTATCCCACTCAAACCTGATGCTAAGCCTTTCTGGAAAAAGCAATGAACAGTTAACCCACTAATCGAGCCTCTGATCCACTAGGAGGTTCAAAAAATATTGTCAACCTGGATAATCTTTCCAATCTAGCATACCACGTGGGTTGCCAACCTAGTCCTTGTGAGGAAGAAAAGTGGTGAGATCTACCTTTGCGTGGATTTCTAAAATTTGAACAAAGCCTCCAAGAAAGACAATCACCCTCTCCCCTTGTTGGATGAGGTGTTACAAATCATGAACGAATCACAAATGATGTCTTTCTTGGATGGGTACTCCGGGTATAACCAAGTCATGGTTAAGTTTGAAGATAGAGACAAAACAACATTTACCACTAAGTGGGGAACATTTTCATACCAGAAAATGCCCTTTGGCTTGATTATCGTAGGGGCCACATTTCAAAAGGCTATGGAAATTATGTTCAAGGGCCTTGTGAACCGGTGTATAATCATCTACATGGATGATTTGACCATCTTTTCCTGGGAGAGGTGTGATCATTCTGCTCACCTAGCCCAGATTTGTAAGAGATGTCACCGGTATGGAATATCCCTCAACCCTAAGAAATGTATATTTGAGGTCACTTAAGGGAAGTTACTCAGGAATATTGTCTCCAAGAAGGGTATATCCATCAACCCTAAGAGAGTGGAAGCACTGCTAAACCTACAAATACCCGACAGCAAGAAAGAGATGAGATCTTTCTTTGGAAAGATCAACTTTGTTCGGCAGTTCATCACTGGATTTGCTGAGATCATAAAACCACTAAACAAAATGATGAAAAAGGATACCAAAATTGAGTGGATTCCTGAAGAAAAGTAGGCATTCACCTAGATTAAACATACAATAACAGAAGCACCAGTTTTGGCTAGCCCAGACTATTCCCGCTCTTTTTATATTTATTCCTTTACTTCACCGCATTCTACCGTGGCAGTATTGACCCAAAAGGTCAAAGGGGAAGAGAGACCAATAGATTTCATGAGCTCCCCTTTCAAGAATTCCAAAGTCTGGTATTCATCTTTGGAAAAGCAAGCCTTTGCTCTCATTTGCACCGTGAAGAAATTCTGGCACTATATTCTCCAGAGCAAGGTGTACGCTATCATCCCGGACCAGGTGGTGAAATGTCTACTGATGCAGAGTGAGTTGGGTGAGAGATGAGGGAAATGGATGGCCATCCTCCAAGAATATGATTTAGAAATACAACCCATGAAAATAGTCCGAGGCTAGGGACTATGTAGAGCGATGGCAGAAGAGACTCCCCACATTGAATGTCAAACATATACAGTGGAGTCCATCACTCGAGATCCATGGTACACAGACCTAGTGTACTTTTTTGTTGAATAACAGATGCCCAGAAGGATTGCCTCTAAAAAAATGTCGTGCCTTGTGGTTGAAAAATGCCCACTTCATGATAAAAAACCCCACACTTTTTCATAGGAACTACAAGGGAGTGTACTTTTGGTGCATTGATAGGGTTCAAGATGCAAAAATAATTGAGGAATTTCACAGGTAGTTTGGGACAGGGCATGGCTCAGCTGACACCACTACCCATCAGATTCTCTGGGCCAGATATTATTGGCCTTGTATTTTGAAATTCATCTATACTCACATCCGGAAGTTTCATACTTGCCAAACTGTGGCACATAGTGAGCGTAACCCGACTATGCCTTTATAGTCAGTTTTCAAAGCTAGACCTTTTTCCCAATGGGCATTTGACTTTATCAGGGAAATCAACCCCAACTCATCTATTAACCATTAGTACATCTTGATAGCTACTGATTACTACACCCGGTGGTCTGAATAAATACCTTGCAAACACAATACGTTAGACGTAGTTATAAAATTTATAGAAGAAAACATCATCACAAGATTTGGAATGTCGTTTTGCTATAGTGTGTGACAATGGTCTGGCATTTTCTTTGGTACAATTACTTGAATGGACCTATGACCGAAAGATCAATCTGATGTTTTCCAGCAACTATTACCCCCAGCGGAATGGTGTTGCCGAATCAACCAACAAAAAATTGCTTGAAGTGATCAAACACCTGTTAGAATGGAATCCTAGGGACTGGCACCAAAAGCTGAGATTCACCCTTTGGGAAGATCATATTTGAATTAAGGCCACCCTGGGGACATCCCTATTCCATATGGTTTATGGAAAGAACCTAGTGTTCCCCATTAACTTACAGATACTGGTTTTACAGTTTATGCAGGAATTCAACAACCGGGACAATATTGTGGAGGTTTGGCTCCTAAACCTAGTGCGGATGGAGGAACAAAGAGACGTGGCCCTTAAACATTTTGCACATCACCAAGTAGTAGTGAAATGATGGTTTGAATGGAGAGCCCAGTATAAGGCCTTTCAGATTTCAAACTTGGTCCTCTTGTGGGATAAGGCCCAGGAAAAGAAAGGAAAGCACACCATATTCCAATGGCTCTGGCTCGGACCATATTTGATCTCAGAGATCTATGGGGAAAACACCTATTTCCTCAATACCATGACCGGGGAACCCATCCTATTGCCTATTAATGGACATTTTATCAAACATTATTTTGAATGAGGCAGGTTCGGTCGGAGTTGTATTATATGTAAATTTTCTTTCTTGTAGATATTTCTTTCCCGGTACCCTATTTGGGGTGCCTTGTAAATAGTTTTCGGCTGTCCTCCAGGACCGCCCTGGTTTTCTTTTCTTTTCTTTTCTTTTTTCCTTTTCTTTCTTTATTTTATTTTTGGGTTCCCAGTGTTTTTCTCCCCCTTTTTTTTAGACCGGTATGCTTTGCATAACATCTAGTCTCTGAGATGGTACCTTTTGTATTATGGTGAACTTGGAATCTATTGTTAGCATGGTGGAATTGGTTCAGTCTCCAGAGTTATTTTTCATGTTTGGTAACAAGTTGTGAGAAATCTTCATCAGATTTATCCCCTGAAGTCTAGAATCAGTTAAACCAAAACCAAAAGGAACAAGTAATCAGACACACCAAGAGTAGATTGGCCGTACTAGTTTGTTGACCCAAGTCTGCACTTTTAAAATTCTTTCGGGTCTGGAGTTTTCTTCCCTGTTTAGCAAATTATGGTGGATGGAAGGGTGAAAGAAGTACCACCATTGAATTTAGCTAAGCTTAAGCTTAATGGTGAAATAAGTACCACCCTCCCATCCAGAAAAGAATAAAATGAAAAGGAAAGAAAAGATGGGATGTAGAAACTCTGGTATCCGGGTGAAACAAGAAAAATTGATGACTTTGGATCGATAGATCTAGTGCCTCTTCTCTTCTTCTCGCAGAGGTTATTGGCTTGATTTTACTTCAAAGCACACACTCCAAAACTGAAGAAAGACCAAGGATTGAATCATGTATGCACCAGATTGTCTTAGACACTTTGCACCTTATAAATAGGGTGCTCTGAGTAATGATTTGTTCCAGTTTTGCTAACCAGAGATTCTGCGGTTCTCAAATGCACTAAGGCATTCATCCCAAATAGTAGCCATTAGTTATTCCCTGCATACCCATCCCTACATTTTGTGTGCAAAATGTTGGGTCCCCTCTTTTTTATTTTTGCTCTTGCCTTGTCTTTTCTTTTCCTTGATTTCCTTCCCTAGGATTTCCCTCCCCTGGGGGGGTTTTTTTTATTTTTTCTTTTGTCTTTCATGCTTTCGGGACCCAGTCCTAAAGTTTGTTCTTTCCAGAGATGGATTCTGGACTCTGGGATTCTCCAACACGATGTCTTCTTCTCACAAAAAGGTATGGTGGCATGGAATCCCTGGGCCTGGAGTTCAGAGGTTTGCCTATTTTTGAGTTTGCAGGAAAAGAGGGGTAACTAGATTTTACCTTGGGTATAAATAGAAATTACACACCACTTTTATAGTTACCACGATTAAACACTTGTGTATTTAGAGCGATTCTTAGGCGACCAAATTGCGATTAACCTATGATTACTCTGTGCTTAGTGGGTTATTGTTCAACAATTCAAGGTACCTGTTTGTGATTAGTTGAAGGTAGAACTCATCACAGACGTGCTCCTAGTGTGTTTGATCCCTACTCCTCTTGGGATTTCTAGGTAGGTTCTCTAGTTTTTTGGTTGTTTCCATGTTTTCCTTGCTTTTCCTTCCCTGCTCTTTGGTCTACATTTTGTTCACTGGTTTCCTTTTGTGTTTTGTTTCTAGTTCACCTCCCATTGGTGGGTTGGCCCTCCAAGAAGGTTTTCCACCTTCTGCGTAGCTGTAGACTAGTGTTTTTGGTGTGTGTTGCCTTAGTTTAGCCCGTATATATATGTGCATAGTTGTATAAATCTGTAAATGCTATGTATTTTATGTATATCATGTGTATATATGTTTTGGCTCTCTATGTTTATGTGTATATACCTTTTATATCCTTCCAAGCTCATGAGTTCCTCACTCCATCATTACATTTTTACCCAAGAGACCAAGTTTGTCAAGACAGAGTCACCACGGTTTGAACTCGGCACCTTGCTGGTTTGAGCCATGGTAGCTTTCTCTCTCCTCCATCTCATTACCTTAACGGAAAGATTAATTTCCCATGAGCAGGCATTCAAACCGTGTCCCATCTGGTATTTATTTTACCCTGTATCAACCCACTTGTCACCATTAATGCCTTTATGTCACCTGCCACCTAACCACGTGCCAACCCACGTCAGCCGAATATTGTTTCTTACTGGTCACATTGGCATGACAATGACTAGATTATCTGGGATTTGGGCCCTAAGTAATTCCTTATCCTGTGTTTCCCCCTTGTCATTTTGTTCGATTTACCCTGGAATCATATTCACGTTTACTACAAGTATTTTGAGACTTTTGATGTATGCTAACACTTATTGAACAAATGTAGGATGGTGACAATTTCCTCAGAGTTCTAATATTCTTTATATACATCATGTTCTAACGGTTCTCCGGTCTTACAAGTTGCGGACAAGTTGATCAAATATGTCTGAAATGATCACCCCTCCTTCCAGCTCAAAGCTGTCTACCACTTCCACCCGAGCAGCCACCAAGACTAAGGCTGAGAGGTTATTGGAAAAGTTGCCCTTGACCTCTAAATATCCCAAGGATGGCACTATTGTGGGATCAAAAATAGAGTCCAGAGTTTAGGAGATAACAGACGCAGGGCCCAGACCTTGGGCAGAATTGCAAGGCCTGATTCAAGCCATCTATAAACTAAGGGCCATTGGAGATAACCTGGCAACTCAGATCGCCACCTCCAGTATCATCAAGGTAGCTAACTTCCCCTGTTTGGTGCAATCACTAGAGTTAATAATCCAATTGGCAACATTGTACAATGCACCAACATGGACCATTCTACTTCCGGATCCCTAGCCGCTACAGTACCCAGCAACAATCGTCACCTTGGATGCGACAACTTTCGCTTCGGGGCTGGGGATCCCAAAATTCAATGGATCCATTATTCGGAATTGAATCCAGACATTGTAGGAGTTTGAGGGTGCTGAGATAATCTCCTAACAACATATCAATAGCCACTAGCTAAAGATCCCAAAGAGGGATTACAGGAGGATGAAGTTGGAAATTCCACGCGGGGAGTTCAAAGAGCCCATCCAAGTGGGCATTATATTTTTATGTAGGATTTTTGGATTGCCCCATGCCCAGGATTTCTCGGCATGGATGTACTACTTCTTGTACTGCATCAGCAGTCACAGTCATACTTTCAACTGGGCGGCCCTCATATCCAATCACGTAGATAAACAGCTGAAGAGCGTTGCCCAAAATTCCAAATTTTATATGACATCATATGTGCTCTGGGCACTAGCACAAAAAAGGTCAGCTTTTCTGGGTTTGGGCACAGTTGGAGAGCTTGGAAATGGGATAGGCCAAATGGAACCATGGGATCATTATCCCCAAGTGCAATGGGAACTCAATTTCCCAAATTTCTACCAGGTAAACGATGCCTTCATTTACAAAAACATTCTAACACTTACTCGGGATTCTGGGTACCAACTATCACAGGAAACGATGACTCTGGTCAGCTCCTATGGCCGCTATTTTATCCAGTTCCAAAATCACACCTACATTTGGATGACAGGCTTCAATGGGAAGCCCCATCTTCTACCCCGATATTGCGGGGCCAGTATTATTCTTTTGGACTTTTGTCGGCAGATGATGGATCTACATGCCTTCTTTACACTGAAGATGGTCATCAATGTTCCATTCCCTTTTTCATGTGGGAATTATACATGTCACCTCACTATAGCTCGGGAGGGAGATAGTGAATTGAAGAACCTGGGGCTAGTGGAATTCCACCACACCCAAAAAAATTATGATCCCCTCGGCAAGATTTCCACAGCACTTCCCCGGGCATCCCTGTTCCATGAAGTAGATATTGAGGACTTTTGGGTGGAATTCCAAGATAGTTTTGATCTCTAGGCCTGACAGCATTCTCAGATGAGCAAAGGGCTCATGAAAGCACTCGATCTTTGGACTTTCCCGAAGGGCTTTAAAGATGATGGGCTGCTGGAAAATCTAGCATATAAAGAACAAGGGCTAGACAAGTTAGATCTTCCTCCGGTGGATTGGGCCACCCCCGAGGACCTAACAATTGAAGGGGTATGTCACCACATTATAGAGGCTGTGATAGCTAAATGTGGGCCTCTGATTTAGCCATACACTTCAACATGGTCATTATTCTTCAGCTGCATACAGGAATGAATATCGATTCATTCACCCTGCATGTCTGAAAGAGTCGGCCTGTTGCCTTCTAGAAGGCAGGAGTATGTGCTTGCTCTCAGGTCATTGCAAACTCAGTGACTACACTGAAGACCTAAATGAAGGATTTAAAAACTATTTCTAAATGATCTATGATAGTTATGCAAATGCAATTAATCAAAAGCTAATTAAGATCCAGTTTTAGAGCACCAATTAAAGTGTGTAAGATTGATTTTAAAACACCAATTGAAATATGCTCTAAGATTAGGTTTGCATGATTAACATAAAAGTAAACAACAATTAAAGCTATGCTAAGAATGCAAGATAGTTAAGACAAAAATGTAGCATAATAACATTAGCTAAAAAATTAGGATCCTTTGTGAAGGAAAAGAGTTTCTCTTTTATAGAAATCTCTCTTGAATCAACGGTCGAGATTGAACAAAAAGAGTGGCTCAGATTTGATTGAAGAAGCACAATCCATGTGCAAGTGATTCGATTGGTCGAGAGAGTCAGTTGACTGAACTGACTAATCAGTTATTTTAGAAACTTCCAAAAGCAGTTCACAGTTAACTGAAATGTTTCTAAAATGATAAACAGTAGAGAATCAGTTAACTGAGTGGAACTGGATTGTTTCCATTTTGATAAATCAGTTAACTAGATTTGATGATGTCATATGCATTTTT
>MU226871.1:163070-197686 GCA_018584345.1 Thuja plicata
ATTTAATTAATATATCAGAATATCAATTAAATAATTAACATAATGTTTATTTGCCAATGTAATGTGATTTTAGGAATTAATTAATTAATTAAGTACGATGATTGATTAGGACCTAGGGTTTAGGTCAAATCAGTTTGAATTCAATAATTGCCTATTTGATTTATAACTTAGGTTTAATCAAGATTAGGGTTTCTTGATTAAATGTTGAGATTGGGGGTCTAGGGTTTATGTGACCATTTTTAGGTGATTACAGAGTCAAGCCACCATTATTTCACCCGGGCATGCCCAAAGAGTTCCCAAAAGAAGCCAATGATCAAGCGGGCTACTCCCTCTTCAGTCGGTGTGGATCTTCTTCATCTACCACAACTATTGAACAAATTACAAGTAAAGGGAAAGAGAAGGAGGGTGTCCCGGTTCCCAAAGTGCCTACACATACCCCCTCCCTTCTAATGGCATAGTTACATCAACAAATGGAGTCGAAAAGGCTGGCCACCCAACAAATAAGTATGCAGGTATCCTCGGGCCTTCTTGTAGCTCCAATGGCATATGTTCGCCTGGCAGGATCCCTGTCATTGGCAGCCATGATGAGCAGAAATAATTTTGTTGAGGCGGATTCTACTATTATTCTGGACACCGGGGCTTCGCTAATAAGAAAGAAGAAGAAAAAGGTGACCCCTACACCAAGAATAGTCGTCAGTCTAAGAATGCCGAAGATCCCCACGGTAGATGTCAGTTCAGATTCTCCAAAGCTAGAAGATATTTCAGACTTCTCGCCCCCGCATGATAATTTTGACAACACTTTCTTGGCGGAGGAACTCATGGAACTCCAACAAGATATGGGTCATGCGGTGGAGGAGATCACTTCTCAGGATAAGGAAGAGGTCCCCATAGAAAAGGAAATCCTGGGAGAGAAAGATACATTAGAGAAAGAGGCTCAGGAAGAAGTATAGACAGGGCCTAAGCATGAGAAGGTACCGGTCCAGGAGACCGAAGATACACCAAGGAAACACATAGATGAGAAACTAATGGCCAACAAACCCAGACCCACAGGATCAACCGTACCCCCAACAATCACGCTCCAAACACCTTTGGTTACTCTAGGTGATCAAGTGCCCCGGAGCACATTCGGTGAGGTAGTAATGGAGGCCACCTTGCTAAATTTTGGCCAAAGACCTCACCCACCTCTAGAGGATGTACCGGTGGAGGAGGAAACTCTAATAGATGAGGTCGATAAGGCCCAAGAGCAGTAACAACAGAGTGATCAAGAGGTTGTGGTTAATGAAAACACAGAATCAACTGACATCGGGAGGGACAAGGAGGTCCCTGAAAATATAGATGATATAGAAACTGGGGAAAATGTCTTGGATAGCATGATAGAAGATGCTAGTATGGAAAAAAAATGTTGAAGGTTCCGGAGAACAAGAAAAAGAAAAGGAACAAGAACAACAAAAGGAACCGGAACAAGAGGTAGAAAAAGAGCCCAAAGACAATGTCCACTTTGGGAACGTGCCACCAGATTCTGAAAGGAATCCCAATGAATAGGTCTTAATGGTGAAGCCACCCCAACTGCCCCAATGGATGATTGAATCAAAGAAAAGAAAGGCCCCAACAAAAACCTCAGGTGCTACACTCTCATTGGCCGAGATGATGGATAGGAATGCAGAGACTAAAGGACCCAAGAAAGCACAGACTGTCCATACTCTCTAGACTGGTCTGACAGGTAGCACAGTTGCAACCATCACAACAACCCCACCAGATTACAATATAATGGAAGTAGCATTGGGGAGGAGTGATAAATAGGGTGAGCTAGATCTATTGAAATAAGCCACCAAGGTAATAGAGGCTAGGTACATCAAACAAGGCCAGAAGCTGAAGGAGGAAAGAGAAACAAATGCCAATCTCCCCATGCTTCTGGCAGAACTTTCATAGCCTTTGTTTGAGGTCCACCCCGGAGCACCTTCCTCTGGATTTTCGCTTGTGTAGGCCGCTTGTGTAGGCTGACGTGGAATCTCTACGAATTATGAAAAGAAAAGCATAATCTGTAGATGGGTGGGTCACTGAGAAAGTGACCTCTATGAGACAATTTTTGGCAGCGTCCCTCCCAGACCTTTATCAAGTTGATTCTCTTCTTAGCCAAGCAAAGGGCCCCGCTATCATATGGGAGAAAGATTTAGCGAAGTATGAAAAATGGAAATCCAGGCTGGAAGAGATCCACAACATAGGTGAAGAAGTCACCACAGAGGCGAGAATTTTGGGAGATGAATCATATGATTCTCTCTAGGCCCTATACTCCAAACTTGTCCTTAGGGGTGAGGTATGCAAGGAACTAGTTAAGGCCTTGAAAGAGAAAGTGACAGCCACCTAATACCCCTTGGGTTTATTTCAAGCATTCGTGGTTGGGGTATCGCAAGTCAATCCCTTCACCATTAGAATGTGTACCCTAGAGGACTACGTCCTCAGCAAGTTCAATGAGCAGATGGAGTCCCTGTATCTGCCTGCCAAAGATTTTGACCAGAGAAGGTTATCTAGATTGTCAAAGACAATGATCTGATCACATGATGCCATCAAGATGGTGGATGAATTCTGGAGTGGGGCCAGAGAGGTTGAGGAAGCATTAGAGGTTGTCTGTAATTGGTGGGACAACATCAAAGATGTAGACAAAGAAAGCATAGGCCAAGTGTTGGAAGCATGGGAAAAATTGTAAGGAGTAATAAAGTTCTCTGGAGCCCAGAGAATCTTGTCTGGAGATGTATTTTTGTATTCATTCATTCTTTTAGAACGTAAGTACCCAGATCCCAAAATTTTGGATCCTATATTTTTGTATTCTTTAAGTGACCCATGTCCTAGTTCCCAAGGCTGACTGGTCGCTTTCGAGGTAGTTAATAAAGGTTGTCAGAAAGTAGGTTACCGCAACAAGGCACGTCAACTTGACAAGAAGGTTCTGACAGATGGTCTTCCCAAGGTGCCTCTCCAATGTTACACCTGGCACATCGGAGACAGTGAGCCGCCCTCCCATTTATGAGGCATGTAGCCTCGATCCCTGGGGGATTAGATTTCTTCTCCTCTTCTACTGACCCTCTTCTCAAGGCCGATTCTTCCACTCCTCTTTTCTTGTCTTATTCTTCTGACATGTCAGACCTTTTCCATCTCGAGGTCTTTTGTAATGTGGTGCAAGTAGTACCGGCCACCAGAAGTAATATTATATTGTAAAGTGTAAAATAAGTTAGGTTAAGTTTTAGGTCAAGCGATGTGTATAAATGATAAGTCTGGCCTCATTCCAAGGGTCGGAAAAATTGATGATTTTGCAGTCCATAGTTAATAGCAATTTGGTTTTCTCAGTTCTTAGTTTCAGAGCTCAATGCTCCATAGTTTCTAAGATTTCAGTAGTTAAATGCTCCCCTAGAGCCACCATTGTACCATGCACCAGTGCTTGTTGGAAGACATGTTAATGAAGAAGGAAGAGTTCTATCAATGAATTTGTTGGCATTCTGATCTCTGGTTAATGGTATTTTATGCTTTGTGTTCTTTATGTCCTTTTCTATGATGCTTTAAGTAGATTAACAACCTCCTTTTCCTCCACTACTGATCTAATATGAGCTGATGGTTATATATTTCTTTAGTATTCAGTGTAGTGTGTTAGAGAATTGTTGATGTTTTGAATGTTTAGTATAACTATAGGTAGATGAAATACTTCTAAGTCCGTAGTATCTTTTGAATTTTATTTGTTAAGTAAATGTGCACTTGCAGGAAACCCCACTCACTTGAAACCCTGGAGAAGATGAGTTAAGATAACCAGCTATCCCCCTCAAACAAAATAGTCACATTTCCCAACTGAGCCCCACACTGTCGAGACCTGACTCTCATGTGCTTGGAGACCCGGGGAATCTCATTTCCCCGGACAACCTTTACAGGCGAAGTTGGTTGGTAGCCTGGTACCCGGTGACAACTTACCTCTATTGGCAGACCCGGTCACAAAGCCCCATCAACAAGTCCTTTGTTCTATAATTTTCTTAAGTTGGTCTAGAAATATGTTAAAAAAAAGATGGGGGAGGAAATTATTCATACCTAAAAATGCATTTATTTAATCATGATAAAGAAGCAAAGGTAAATTTATAAGAAGACATACCATGTTGAGAGCTTCGTCATCCATTCCCCATTGTCAATGATGTTGGAAGTGAACTATACTCTGAGAGGGGAGGGTGAATCAGAGTATGACATAATTTTAACAATAGAAAGAAATAATTATCTTCATGAACTTATTTAGTATGCTGGAATATCAAAAGAAGAATCTGCTACACAAAGATACAACTAAAAGATAGTGCAAGATACATTTTTACAAAGCATATTTTAAATACTCATTCAACTAAATTTTGAATGATTTTATGTATGCTCTGAAGTAACAATCTAAGATAAAAACTTCAACATAAAGAGAAACTAAACTTTGCTAATTAATGATCACCACTGCATAGCTTTTAAGAGATGCACAAATTGATGAACAATGGAAAGATCAATCATAATTACAAGGTATCAAAGAAATGTAGTATATTAGAATGAAATAAAGCTAATCAGAATCAACTACAAACATGATAACTCATGACAAAGCACATAACAAAAAATGGCATGGGTATTTGTTGAGTGGAAAACCCTCCTAGGGTAGGAAAACTACTCCAAATCTTAATCCTTTATTATCTCAAAGAGCACCAACTCATTACATTCAATTTAGCAGCATCAACTGCAAGGAGCACCAACCCCTTCCTCAATAGTTCAAAAATTTTATTACAGATTCTAATAATTCATGATTTCTTTCAGACTTGCAACCATACAATTATTAGCTAGAGAAAATCACAAGAATGATTTGCAATATTTTAAAGATATTGTTCATAGTATTAAAAAGTTACAACATATTTTCAAGGAAAAACCTTATGAATATGACTGTAAAACATCTTTGTTTACCACCACTTTCTCATACTTCTCAAAAACACCTTACACACATATATAAGCACACACCAAATACATGTATGCTTACATATCTGTATAAACTATTAAAAGAAATAAAATTGTTTACAATAGATAACTATCTTCAAAATTGGTTACCCTTGAAGTAGGGTACCAGATTCATGTACCACAAAATGTTCAATTTGAAACTGTCTACAAATGTCTTCAATAATACCTGAAACCTAAACCTAAAAAGGGTGAATAATATTTCCACATTTTATCAAATAAAACTTTATGAATATTGTCATAAAAGAAGCCCTCATAACTAACCCTAATGAGGGTTAAGAAACTAGTCACGAAAGATGTAAGAAAACTATCAACTAATTCACATAAAAAAACCTAACTGATAGTCTTTCAAGAATAAACATCAAAGAAAACTACAATGCTATTCACCACTCAAATTTGAATGTAAGTTACTTTAACAAGTGAAGAATCAGAACCGTTCATCTTTTATTTGAAAAATAGTAAATATTTACTTTTGGCAAAAGATATTCTTAACAAGTGAAAACTTCTCTGAGAAAAACCAGCAACAATTTTCCCTTTGATAAATGATGCTTTGAAGCCAGATGGAGGGAGAAAAAGTTACTTGGGAGCAACTGAAACTAAATTTTTGATCACAAAACTTACACATGGAAACCATATTTTTCTGAAAATAAACCACCAACCAAATCGTTGACACAAGATGATCAAGGTAATAAAAACCCATAAGCAACAGCCTTGTTAAAACCACCCTTATTAACCGATTTGGAATCCCTCATGGCGACGTACACAAGATTAGGGTTTGGGAAATATCTTCAAATGAGGTTATTTTTCCCTTTTTCATTATTCACAACGAGTCTTGAAGTCATAATGTAAATTCATTTGAGATCCACAGCAAAATTATAATCAAATTGAAGTCCACCACATCTGACATAATGAATAAAAATATTATAACTTATCGTCCATGTGCATAATGATTCAGTTGTTGTGTTGACCACAAACTTTACCTTCACATAATGATGTTTACAATAGATATTCTCACATAACAAAAACTATTAAACCACCATGCGATGCCACGGTATATATCATCTCAACTTAGTGCTACCCAGAACACATTTCACAATATTATCACATGTGCTAAATGCTCTTTTTGTCATTAAGGTAAAATTGAAAGGGAAACAAATGAGAGAAATATTTGCACCCTTGGTGATGAAATCCCATGTCAACTCAACATCGCCTAATTTTGTTGCTACTCTAATCAAATTCTCATCTCCCATTTTTTCTGTATTTCTATTTTTTTATCAATCAAGATATTTCTTAAGCCGAGGATTGGAGTGTAAACCAATATCATCTTTAGAAGAGGACAATTTAGCATTCTTCTATGTTCATCTAATTTACACTTGTTCAAAACTAGCTCAGCTATTTCTTCAGCAACTTTAGCATCTTGATTTTTTTGGCCACGTGCAAAGGAGTTTTTGGCTGAAATATTTGAGAAAAACTTGATTAGGATATCTTGAAATGAACGCTCCTAAAATATGGGGATTGTCATGAGGTGAAGGTACTGCATAATAAATAGCCTCTTCTGAGATATCAGATGCATAATATATAGATTTTAGCATCTTCTACCATTGCTTTGACCTTGGAAATATGAAAATCTTTGAGATTCCAATCTTCAAAGGGGTTCTCTATAAATTGGTAGGAAAACTAAATCAGGGATGCCAGAGTTGGCCAACCATCGACCAAGATATCTATATAACCAATTGTGGGTAGATGAACAATTAACACCCCTGATAATGTAATCATCTGCACATAGAGATGAAGAAATGTTTAGTCACCCTTTCCACCGTAGCATACTAGACTATTTCAGCAATGGCCTCCAAAGTTGAGGGCATGCTTGTGTCAAATCCAAAGTTTGTTAACATCTTCAAAACCTTTGAAAACCCATTTCACTAAAAGAATCATCACCAAATTTGGCAATGTCAGGAAGTAATTTTTATAAAATTTCATTTGCAATCTAGCCTTTCTCAGACTCTAGAATCATGTCCATGGAGGGTTTCAAAGAATTTTTGGTGTTGACCGAGAAAGATTTGAAAATCTCTTGATTGTTGATCTTCAAGGTTTTCAAAGAAGAGAATGAAAATTTATTCATAGGCACTCCGCTCTTTGTATGCACAGCCTGCCACTCCCTAGCTATTGTGCTGACCATTTTTCTTGCCGCATTTGATTCATCACCATTCCATATGTCAATATCCTATCATGGAATCAACCAAAAAGGACCTCCTTGTTCCAGTCTTGAGCGCATAACAACACCACACCACTCCTTCCCTCAATACTCAATCTAGGAACCTTAGAATATAGGGTCCCATTTCTGTCAACTTTTGTGAAATATATTAAAGCGTCAGCATAATGCTTAAATTGAAACATAACCACTAACTTGAAGCTTTGAAATTTTTAGTAAAAGTATATTTCCATCTCTATTTATCTACTTTGTGTTAAATTTAATCAAACCAAAAGACAGTTATATAGACCTACATCTGATGTCACAGATGTTGGTGACTCGATGACTAGCATGTATCCAAGGCAGCTTCTGAAGCCCCCTTAGACATTCCTGTCATAACCTTCACCTCTGCCATTTAGAAGACTGGGTATTTCCTATTTATCAAATAGATTATTCTCCTTTACCCAATCTAGGTTCTCTTTCACTTCTTCCACATTTTCCAAAAACCATCATGATTGAGTTTGGTAACTCCTTGGATCCTTTCTCAATGCCATTTAATAAAAAATGTTATCTATGTGTTATGCCCTACATACCTATCCCTACATTTTGTGCAAAAAATTTTTGGGTCCCCGTTTCTTTTCTTTCACTTTATTTTGTTCTCTTGTTGGTTGTCTTTTGTTTTGCATTTCTCTGGGTTCTAGGATCTCGGAGTGTCTTTTTGTTCGTGATCAAGAATTCTGGACTCTGGAGTTTTGATATCATCACTTCCTTCTTCATTTGAAGAAGTAAAATATAGATGCCCTAAGGTCCAAACTTCAATATTTAACTTCTTTTGGATTCCAATTAGTGATTGATGCACTTCCTTAGGAATTATAATAGGCTTTTACCCCTCACTTTTACATTTACTCTGAGCAAAAATTACCCTCTAAGTGATTAACTATGAAGTTTGAAGTGTTCACAAAGCTTGATTCTTTAACAAAAAATTATGCAAGTGGTTGTTTGCATTTTTGGGTATCTGCATTGGGTTGTCAAAGTGACTAAAGTCTCATTAGCTTGAGCCTTTCTCACTCCAGGTAGATTTCCCTTGGTCGTTAGCTTGTTCTCTTTTTATTTTTGTTTCTATTTTCTATTTTTTGGTCTTGGTTTTTGTTTTCTTCCCTTGTGTCACCCAAAATCCCATGTGAATAGTATTTGTACGAGGTTTTGGGCTTGTCATTTGTGGCCTTGGCATCTGTCCTCTGTGGCTTGTCCATCCTGTGTGTATATTCTATAAAATTTTGTTTATGTTTTGTAGATTTTTTAGAAATTTTGTAGATGTATGTAGATACTTTGTAAATTCATGTACATGGTGTAAATTCAGGTGGCTTTGTAATTGGTGGGTTCTTTGTTAATAATAGTATAAGTGTGTTTTGGTTCAAGTTATTTGTGAGGTCTGACAAACCAGGCATTATAATAACAGGCCCATGGACTTTGTGTTGAGTTCGTATGGCCATATTATTTGTCAAATGGTGAATTCTACCAAGTTGTAGGGTCTAGGTTGGTCACAAAGCCAAGTCTATGTGTCTAAAATGACTAGTTTAGAGTTTTCTCTCTCCTTAGTCATGCCCACCTTGATGGCAGGACCAATTCTCATGATTGAACATTTAAATTTTTCCTAGTTGGTCATTAATTTCCCCTTGTGTTATTCCAACTATCAGTTAAATGCCACAACTCTGAGTAAGTGGATGCACACGTGTCTAGCCCTAGAAATGACTGGTCATTTAATTAGAGTCACATCAAGGGTTTGATGGTACCTTTTCTTTCATTCACCGATTTAGCCCCCGAATCCCTTGGTAGTTCCCAACACGCTTTTTCCTAGAAACAATCCACTAAGTTACCATCTTGACAGTCTAGCTCTCTTGGCCACATGTATAATATATCTTACAAATCACTCACAAAATGAACAATTCCTCTGATCCCTTATTATTAAATAGAATTTTATTTCTAAATTTATGACCCTCTGGGTATCAAAATCCAAAGTTTCCATCACCTTATATTATCTTTTATATCATATTAATTGTCATCCTGTTATGCAGGATATAATCGGGAAAAATGGTAGCAGCAGGGTCACCACAGGAAGTCTAGAACTTCCCAGCACATCTACAGTCCTAGCAAAGAAGTTGAAAGTAGAAAAGGTCTTGGAAAATATCCTACTAGCAATGAAGTACAAGAAGGCCAGAACAATCTAGGGGTCCTATATTGAGACCACACTCCAGGAAGTTTCAGACACTGATTTCGGTACCTAGGCCAAACTGGAAAGCCTTCGAAAAGTAATATACTAGTTGAGGTGGGATAATTATCTATCTTCCATCAACATCACTGCCTCCAGGCTTATTCAGGAAGTGTGCTTCCCACACTCAATGTAGGCTCAAGTGTTGATACTACTTATGGCCAAAAACTACAACGTAGCCACTCGTGTTATCGTTATATATTTTGGGGTGCCCATTGCCTCCTTGAACCAAGATACCATTGTGACAATATGGAGTATTTAATTCTTCAAGGTCCCCATCATGATAACATGGACTACCTCAATAGCATAATTTATAGAGGTGGGAGTTGCGACCTGATACCTCCTAAATGTAGAATAATTGAAAAGCCCACATCGGGATTTTAGGAAGATTAAACTAGATATCCCTTGCTCTGACTTCAAGGAGCCAATGCAGGTGGGGATAATATTTTCTATGTAGTTTTTTTAGTGAGAATCACACCCAATAATTCTCTACTTGGATGTACTACTTCATCTACTAAATGAAAACTAACAAGCAACACTTTGAATGGGCAACAATCATCTCCAACCATGTAGAGGCCTAGATGTGGAGGGTAGTGGAAAAATGACTATCTTCCACTACCCTCCATATTTGGGTAGTGGAAGATAGTCACTTTTACCTCTGGTAAAATGATCACATGGGGTGAATTGCCTCATCTCTAATAAATCCACCCCATGGGATCATTTTCCTCAAATCCAATGGGGCGAGTGTTTCCAAAAATTTGACAAAGTAAATGACACCTTTGTTTTCCATAGAGTTAAGATGCTAAATAAGGATATAGGTTTGAGGTTGTCCCCAGAGGTTATGGCCATGGTTAGTTCATGGGGATGTTATTTCATCCAATTTTTATAGCACACCTACATCCAGGTCACCAGGTTCACATGGAACCCATTTTTTTTGCCAAAGAATTGTGGGGATAAGATTATTTTGCTGGAGTTTTGTAGGAAGTTTCTTGAGGTGAACACCCTATTGGCTACCATGAAGATCATCTTGATGTCTTTCCCCATCACATACAAAAAATATACATCCACCCTCACAGCGGCTTGAGAAGAAAAGAATGAGTTAAGTAGTTTGCACTTAAAACCAATTTTTCACTCAGCTGTAAGAATTATGATTCATGTGGTCACCTAGAGAAAGCAATGCCCTAGGGTTCTCAACCCCACAAGCCACACTTGGAATATTTTTGAGATGATTTCTAGGATGATTTTGATGTCCGGAATAGTAAGTATGTAAGAATGTCAAAGGGTATGATGGAGCATCTCGGCCTCTGGAGCTTCCAATGGAATTTTTGTGATAGTGGGTCTCTCAAAGACCTTGAGTATAAAGAAGAAAAAATTGACAAGATGAGCCTCTCTCCGGTGGACTCAAATACCCCAAAAATTTTGTCTATTAAGGTCATATCTGGAACTATTGTTTGAGCAAATTCACCCTCATTTTTCAAGTGTATGTCCATAAAGAATCTTCTTGGACACCCCTTTCTTGGGGGTTGTTAGCACTTTTCTTGTTGAATCACTATATAGCTTATCAAGCTTGACCCTCAGATTCCCAATTCTTGATTCATACAAGGAAAATGCTAATTAACAAGGATATAATCCTTCTACACTTTGAGCTCCACAAACTCAGGCAGGTGTACCTTTCATAGATTACTGATCTTCACTGCACCTAACAGTGGAAAAAATCATTCACTCTTGCCTTTATACTAAAATAGTTAACAACACATCCTATAGATGAACATCACTAACCTTATGTAGAGTTTAATAAGCCAAACCATGAACTTAACAAGATTTGTTATCAGTGTAATAAGGACATTCATCCTTCTTTTTATAGTACTTAACTAAGGAAGGGTAACCTGGTGATTCTCTCTTCAAGCAATCATCAAAGTGAATTGTATCTTTTGAATACAATTAACAAACATGAATATTCTTCATAATAAAATGTAAAGGTTGATTTGATTTACGATTGATGATAAGAACTACTTATCAGAACTTAGACCAGTGCCTAATCCCGGGCAAAGAGTTAAATGAGATATAAATTCATTGGAAAATAAATTAATTAGAACACAAATAGAACCCCAGATAGAATTCCTTACAAACTATACTCTCATTCTTACATCCATGTATCAAATTCTCACACTAATACTAAGCCCTCTGGAATTACTGACATGATTGACTCCCCCCTTGAAGGAAACTTGCAAGTAATCGTACAGTTACCTTATAACCATTATGTTTGAAATGCCTTACAAATTAAACATACTAGAGCATAAACAAAAGTACATGAAGACACCATGGATCTGAAATAGGAAATTCCATTGTATTTTTATTAATATCCTACTGCTTCAATACATTCCAATAGACCAAAATTGAGAACTCAACAAAGTTTGACGTCTACCTTGTAATTACAAATTCACCATCATTTAAGAAGTATTACAATTTCCTATATAGTCTTTATACATTAACATGTTTTCCAAAGTAATAATACTATTGGTCATGGTTGCCAATGCCTCACTCATTTGTCTCATCCACAAAGCTTCATTTTTTATTTCACTATTCTTCTTGAAAAGATTAGGAAATATTTCATAACGATCCTTTGAATATTCCTTCCTAAAAGTTTCTACCTTCCTTATGATGATGCTCCTCTTCATATCTAAGTCCATTATCAATTTGAAACATTTATAAGCGCTAGTGAGTAAAATGTCAAAATTATTTTCCTCCTTGGATGTAGAATAGAAAAATTTCAATTCTGCCCTCTTTCCCTTCCATTTATCCATGATTTGATCCCATTTGTCCTTATCTATATTGAATTCATCTATTATTCTACTGATCTTCTTTTATTGTAAGTAAATGGCAGCAGGACTTAAATCCTGAGTACATTGCATGAGAGTAGCATGTATCTTATCAGCATACCTCTGTTGTATCCATGCCTTTGCTTCTTTAAATTTTGTATAATATTCATCCCATTTCTTCCCAGATTGTTCTAACTTTATCCTCTCAGCAATTAATCTTTCTCTCTCTAAATCCAAGTCTGCTTGTGTAGTAGGACTTGATGGCATATGAGAAGGAGGATAAGTTATAATTGGACTAGATGATGAGGGCTGGTGTGGATCATGTGTAATCATTCCCTGAGGAGAAAATTGTGTTTTTTGTTTACCTTCTAGGATAGCAATTTTCTTACCCTTTTCAATAGATTTTATTCTTTCATCATTATAAGCCTTCATAACTGTCTCAAATTTTTATCTTAGGCTTCTGATCTCTTCTTCCTATTTTTTAGCCACTTTTATGCTAATTTTTTCTAATTCCAATGTGAGGCCAGTTGCTTCTACCCTCAAAGTGTTTGCAACTCTTTTTACCAAGAGGCTACCTGCATGCTCTGCATGATCATCTTCATTAGTTGTCTTATGGCTCTTCCTTCTTATTTGGCACATAACCAGGGCTACATGATCTTCACTAAATTTTACTCCCTTTGATTCTTATTGTGGTTCTACCTCAGTAGTATGTATATTCTTGGTTTCCTTTCTCATAGCATCAAAAACTGTAGCATCTGCTATGTCCCACTCTGGAAGTATTAATACCCCTTCCTTCTTGACCAACTCTCTTCATTCTTCAGGAGTTGTCTTTTCAAACTTGGATATCATTTCTTGTTTATCTCATTTTCAATTTCATCTTTGCTCCTTCCAAGCTATTCCTCTTTCTTTTGTTGGCATTTGTCTTTGAATTCATTAATATGAATTCTCCATAAGAATTGCAAAAATGCTCTAGCTTTAACAAAATTATCATCAGAAAGAAACTTGTCACTAGCCTGTTGTGTCAATGGGTCTAATTCTTTCCCAGCATATTTTGCAACTGTTAAATCTAGTTTAGCATGTTTTGGAGCTTCATGCATCCCTTCTTGCAGCTCTTGGGCTATGACATATATTTACCCCACACTTCCCATTTGTAATAATTTCTCTGTTATAGCCTGTTCATCCATATTCATAGGAGATTGGGAAGGAGAGTAGATTTCTTCATGTTGTTGTTGTTGCAGTTGTCCTTCTACCCTTTGGATTTTGGGGGATGGAAATGATTTATTACTCAGGTCTAATGGCCTTTTCCCTTTTGGATCAATGGTCTTTTCAGCTCTTGGTAGGACTGTCATATATCCTATCCTTTGGTATACCACATACTTCCCTAGTGGGAAATTTCTAGTGGGCATTATCCCACCCAAAATTGCTTTGGCCCTCTTTGGCTCTGTTTGTAAAATGATATCCTTTTTCTGGTTTAATGCCTGCATGATGTCCTCAAACATTACCATTAAGGACTCAATCTTCTTAGCCCATGGTTGAAACTCCTTCAAAGGGTCATACAACTTATCAAAATGTTGTACAAAATCAAGGCTTTTCTTGTATGCTAGCCACTTTTCTTTTTTGGTCTCTTGTTCTATCAGATCAAATTCATTTCTAATCACATATTTAGGAAAGTTGAACTGATGGTCCAACACTAAGCATCTTGTCTTCTCCCTGAACATATCCTTGATAAATTCTTCTGGATCAGCACATCTCAACATTACAGTAGTCATATTATAAGGGTCCAAATATGTCTGCAAGTGTTTCCATCCTCCCTTTGTGATGATGAGCTGATGGGAAGCCATGATTGTGGGGAAAATGGTTCCTTTGCCTCTTCCTATTAGTGCTTCTTCTTGTAGGCCTCCAATCTGCCTTATAATTTATGCTAATCCCATCTTAAGGGGCACTCTGTAGGGTAATATATTTGGCACTCCCTTGAAGCCATAAAATATGAACATTGTTGATACTGGGTAAATTATAATGTAACCCCAATTATGTACTATATTAAGATCTTTCTTATATTCCTTTGGCCTCAAAAGCTCCAATAGTAACACAGGAATTCTAGGATCATCAGACATCTGTAATGCCCTAAGTCTGGCAGCAAAAAATCTATCAAAAGTGATATAACTTGTACCTTTATTGTCCCAAGACATATCTGCATTCCATAATTGCACAGGCATATCTTCATCATCCTTGACTCTCATCACGTTCATCTCTTCCTCAAAGTAATTTTCCCCCTTAAATAGAAACATGTGCATTAGCATTAAGTACCATGCAAAATGTTTGGCAACTTTAGAGTTCTTGATGCCTATTAAACCCTCATGAATTAGGTCTGCAATGTTTGGAGCAAGATCAAAAATTACTACTAAATGAGGATGCAAGATCTGGACCATCATGAAGATGTAATGGATGGGCATCTCATTTTCTTCATCATCCCCAAAGATTTGACAAAGATCCCTGTATACTCCTCTAGCTTTTGGAGTAAAGCAATGAAGCTTAAAAGGTTCTTTGGTGTTTGGCCCTACTAGAACCAAGTCCCCAATTTTGCTAAAAAATTCCTTTAGTGGTTCTTCTCAACAATAGCTCCTTTGGGCTTGATATATCTCTTTAAACTAATTGAATTCAATCTTATCCATAGGGGTATCTTTATCATTCAATCTAAAAGCTTCTCTAATTTCTTCTCCAGTCACACTGATCATTATGTGTTCATTTTTATCCCTGACCACTCTAGCTATGTTGTCATAATTCTTAGCTATCTGCATAAGGATGTCTACATCCATAAAAACTCCAAGTACCACTAATTTTCCCACATCAAACTGTCGTACATTACTATTTGGGGCAAAGGCATTTCTCTGGCTGAAAACTACTTTGAACAGAGCTAGACCACTCATACCCATCTTGGCATCTCTAACCCATTTACCCAAATCATACAGACCCTCACCAATTTTCACATGTGGGTGTTTGGGGACTACCTCCTTTATTTTGGTGGAATCATTATTTGAGCTAGGCAATTGCTATAACTGGTCATCACACACATTTCTCTCCCGATAGTCTACTTTCCCTTTAAACTCTCTTTTGAGAGGCATTTTGAACTTAGGGTTTTAAAGTCTAACAATTAATAATTTCAAGAATAAAACCTTCTTACGACAAACCCTAGTATTCCTTCAAATTTCTCAGAACTCAGAAAATTACTAGTTTTGTAGATAGCTTGAAAATCTGAATGTGATCACTGCACCTTTGCTCCGCTTCACAACTTTGATAATTATGCAAAATGAGACTAGAATGATCAATCAAATAACTATCCCTTAATTTTTAAGCATTAGATTCCCATTGAGATGAAGTACACATTCGCCATTATTTTTTGGATTTCAAAATTTCATAGCCAACAGTTCATAACTATTACTTTAGCATTTTAAAACATAACTTTTGATCGTGACAACTTTCCTTTACATCAGATGGTCCACAGTAATTCTTTTATATCATTCATCTCCCCAGACATGTGTCAATTCTTTTGTATCTTTCCAGTTTTCCAACTTTTTTTGAAACTAGGGCAGCGCCTTTGACATTTCACCACTGGCTTCATTTTCTAGTCCAATGATCTTCCCTGTACATTAATTTTGCACTAGCAAGGTGTCTCTCGGGTTGATCTAAGCTTCAATTATCTATGATGACTCTTCTATCACCTATTCATATAATGAACTTTCCCATTCCAAATTCACTTTGACCACAAACAGTGAATTTTCATCCATATCAGGCACTGCCTTTTTAGAAATAAACTTATTTATACTATATGTATAAACAGTCTCCATATTATGCATCTTGATTTCTAATTTTCCCCTTTTATTTTTCCACAATTCTACATCCTTTTCTACTGTATCTAATAATTGTTCAGCTTTTGTCATCACATTATCAAAATCACTAGAAAACCTAGTAATTTCTTCATTTACCTTATCCATGCATTTGTAGAAATCTATTGATATTGATCTATCTTTGTGTACCTGATCCAGGAATTTCTAACTTTCAGGAGACTTTACATACAAATCAAAAGGGACCATTGTCAGTGGCTAAGGTAGAGGATTATGAAGTTGCTAAATATACTTAGCCATTTCACAAAGGGAATGTTTCAACTTTATCTTATCTTCAGTGTCCTTTTTCACTCGGTTACTGATCTTCTTATTAGCTGAATCGAAGATCTTTAGGTCGGTAGCCCTGGTGGACATGCCCAGATCTGTCTTTTCCACATGGAAATAACTTTGTGTAACCACATCATTGGTTTTATCTGAGTTTGGTTTGAATATCTCTGCCATCCAGTGTCCTATTTTAGTATCCACATCGACCATGGCTTCTACTTTTGGCTTCTTTCTTCTTGGGGTTTTCCAGAGATATTTACTAACCATATCTCCAACAAGAGCCGATATTGGAACAATGCTCCTTTTCTTGTTAACCGAAAGCCCCAACTAGTTGGGAATCTTTGGTGTAGAGGTATCAGTGGAAGGGGTTGATACTGACACGTTTTGGTGATCTTCTCCTACTATTTGAATCTTTAGAGGGCTTGCTGGACTCTTATCTATTTTAACCTTTCTTTTATGCTATTTTTCACTCTCTTCCTGTTCAGAGTCAACTGTAATGCAGGGGATCGGTTCTGCCTTTTCTTGCCTTTGGCTCCTAGTTCTTGTACTCCTTAGGGATTGTATAGGGATTGTTTCTCCCTTTTCAGTATGATCTTCAGTTATGGTTTTGGATGCACCTGAAGAAAGCAATTCCTCATTTTCATTAGTAATAGTGGGAGAAGTGGTGAGTTTTGAAATCCTTATACTCTTCTTGGTTACTGAGATAGGCATTTCTTGTTTCTTCTTCTTTCTTATTTCCTTCAACCACTTGTCTATTCTTTTGAACACACTTTTACAAATAGCATTCAAATCATCTACCTCCTCTCTTCCCCAATCTATTTTCCTTCCCACTGCTTCGCTATTTGGTTTTGCACATTCGACTTCTGTCACATCTTCTTGTACATCGGTGTCAAGCCCTTTTATTTTAAAAGGAAGTCACAGGGTAATAATCCGATCCAGTGAAAACAAGGAATGCATTCTTTTCAACACCTCAAATTCATTAATATAGTCAGCCCAATAGTCTTCCAAACTCAACTAATGTAGGAAGGTGGCATCTATCTTGAAATGGTTCACCACAAATTTCTTGCTGTCAAAATAGGTGCGACTTTGATAATAAGGGAGATTGAATACTTTGAGTTTGGTATCAAGAGAAGACATACCATGTGTTAATCTAAGGCGATAGTGTCCCAAATCAATAGGAAAGAATGAACCCACTCCCTGTTTGAGCTTGAATTTCAATTCGACCTGGATAATTTGTTTGCATATTTCCAACAGAATGTACTTATCTAGACAATAGCATGGGAGCTTCACACGTTCACCACTAAAGCCTCCTACCCTTAAATAGCTGAAGGTGGGGAATTGAATAAATAAACTACCATAAGCCTTAATCAACTCCATAGCCTCTTCAGAAATTCTACAATTTATCCTTCCCCTCAGCTCAAAGACAAGCTTGGCTAGGAACGTATCTTGAACCCTTCGTAAATTTATTAGGTTATTCTCCTTTTGCAGATAAGCATGGTATTCATAGATCATCATGTCATCTCTCCATGGTTGATGAGGAAGACCCTCCCAATTTCTACAGATGGCCAGAACATAAAATAGGTATGAGGACATGTAGAAATTAGAGGCTTCTGCAGACTGGGATAACTCTTCATCTAGCTTTGCCACTATTACTTTATCTCAATCGACGTATTTTCCATCAGTCAAAATGGTTTGAATGAGGATGTACATCCATTCCTCCCACATTATGTCGTTAGGTTTTCCCCTTAGGTTGTTCAACATGACTACAATATCTCTTACCTCTCTTACCAAATGGTCCTTTCTCAGAGGCTTGGGAAGTCTGGAACCTCCTCTTTCAGCCTTGGATAACCAGTCTCTCGCTATATTGTTACTATAATATCTAAAATTGTGGAGAAAATCTTCTTTAGCTTTTTAAAAATCACAGGCGACATAAGTCTCTATGGGGGGAATTCTCAGGGCCGCCATCACTATTTTTGTCATTTCACACACACCAATATTTCTCCAGAAGGAAGGAAGATACATTTATTCACCCTGTCATAATTGTTTCTACACTCCATCACCAATTCAGGGCACAGAGTCACTTCAGGAAAACTATCAGCCTCCAACAAATCGCTCTCAACGATATTGGCTGATATAGTCTTGGCTTTGGTATTTTTTACTCTATGAACAATCTCTGCAATGTCATTGTTGACAAGAACCGTATATGCCATTTCTGGTAAATAGCTACTTATAGGAGAAAACTTATTCTGCTTT
This sequence comes from Thuja plicata, assembly GCA_018584345.1. Lineage (NCBI taxonomy): Eukaryota > Viridiplantae > Streptophyta > Pinopsida > Cupressales > Cupressaceae > Thuja > Thuja plicata. Next base: position 181,770 of record MU226871.1, read on the forward strand.
ACAAATTTGGCCTATTGGGCTGACTTACTAGAACTACTCATGATAAATCCTAGAATTATTGATTCGGGAAAAGATATGAAACAATGGAAATTTCCTCTTTACAGCGTGCAATTATTAAAAAACAAAAAGGAAAATGAGAGAAAATACTTTGAGACTCACCGATGCCAACACTTCCACTTGCAGAGAAAAACCTTCAAAGATCTCCAGTCTAGTTTAGCTTTCCAATAGAAGGTGAAAACATAAATGGAAAAGAAAGGAAAGCTGGATACATACATTTAAGTCACCTCTTTTTAGTAATTATGATTACTTGCCGTGAATCAATGATTCCTACTATCAACAGCTAGCCACATCCCATCGCATTTCCTTCTAAATTGGGCAAATTGTACTTTTAGTTGAGTTGATGTCACTCCCGATCTTTTTGGAAATCAATTTCATAAATGCGAGTGACATTTTGCACGTTTCGAGTGTGTCTGATCATTATCGCATTTCTGAATCTTGAACATTGAACTATGATGTGCCAAGTTCAAAGTTTGAGATGTCACATGCCTTTAGCCATGAATTGACACAAATAATAAATACGATGAACTGACGTAAGAAGTATGAGGGGAAAATGAATTATGACCATAAAAAGGTATGGTTCAAAATTCAAGATCTCAAAAAATGCGACGCTGAGACAGAAAAAGACGGAGGCTAAAGAAGAAATGACTAATGTAAAATGGGAAATTGAACTTTGAACTTTGAACTAGTGAGTTCAGGGTTCATAGTTCAATATTACATTACACATCCGACACAGGTTTGCAAAACTTACCGATCGAAGAGACGAGCGCGGACTTGCAAAGAGGGAAATGGGATGTTGAACTTTGAACATTAAGTTCAAGGTTCAAGATTCAATATACAACCTGACACTTTACATGTTACTTTGAGAAAAAATTAATCAAAATCTTTTGACCTACAACAGGTGGCTCTGACCGGAGATAGGACCGTGAGGGAAAAAACAATGAATTCCAAAAGTCTCTGGTTCCACACAAAACTAAGCCTACAAGCAAGAAAAAACTAACCTAAGACACAACAAAACAATATGTACATGAGAGGCTAGAAACTTACAGCTCATAAAGCTTGAGATCTTGTCCATTAAAGGACAAGGGCATTTTTGTTCCATCAGCATACTTCAATCTGAAAGAGTTAGGACTGAGCTCTTGGCTAATCTCAAAGGGTCCTTTCCATAATGACTCGAACTTGCTGTGTGCTCCTCGGGGTTCTCACCTTTTGTCCCACATCAAAACTTTATCCCTTGTCATGAATTTCTTGGGTCAATCTCTTCTATTGAAGATCTTTTTCACCCTAGCTTGGTGATTAGTGATGTGATCTACAATATGCTCCCTTTCTTCTTCAATCTTACACAAATACATAATTCTTTTCTCTAGACCATTGTGGAAATATTGGTCTTCAATCACCTTTTGTAATTTAGCAGCAGCTAACTCTAATGGGAGAGAAAGATAAGCTTCTATGCAATATACCAGATCAAAAGGTGATATTCCTATGGCTCTTTTTGGTGAAGTGCGATCTACCCATAATGCTTTGTGCAACCTTTTGTGCCAATCCCTAGCATTATCATCAACTAATTTCTTCATTATAGAAGTCAAATTCTTGTTAGTTGATTTGTTCTGACCGTTACCCTGAGGAAAGTAGTCAGACGAGTGTGAAAATTGAATTCCATTATCGTAACAGAAAAGCTGCATTTCAAAAGAGGAGAAGTTCTGTGTGTTGTCAGCTACTATCTTTGCCGGAACTCCAAATCTTACCAAAATATTTTCCTTTAGGAAAGAACAAACTATTTCTAAAGTAGTTTTTCTTACAGGAATGGCTTCTGCCCATTTAGTAAAATAGTCTATTGTGGTCAGAATATGAGTATGACCCACACTTGAAGGAGGATTTATAGGTCCTATGAAGTCTATACCCCATTGCTTAAATGGTTCTTCAATAACCACATGTCTTAATGGTAAGGCTGCCAAATGAGGTTTTCCAGAGAATAAATTACATTTTTTGCACTATGCTACCCATTTGTAAGCATCTTTGAACATTCCCAGCCAATAGTAATAGTTCCTTAGCATCTTAAAATCTATTACTGAGGAAGAGAAGTGTCCACCGCAAGCTTCATTGTGAAAGGATTGAAGCAATTTCTTTTTATAGTCTTCATCGACACATCGGAGGAACATTCCATCTAAGCCTTGTTTGTATAATACATCATCAAAGATAACATACTTACCCACTTTTAATTTCAAATTCCTTTTCTCTTTTGCAGTGAGGTAATCTGGACATTTCCCATATGTCAAATAAAAGGCCACATTTGAGAACCATGCATCTTTCAGTCCAGTAAACATAGACAAAGGAATGTTATCTTCTGATTCTTCTTCATTTTCTACAATCAACTTATAGAGTCCCTGACCCCTTACTAAGTTGGTAGGTTTGATTTCTAAATCAAACTCTTGCACTTTGGCTACCCATATTTCCCTGTTATTCATAGACACCTCCTGCTGAGTTAGGATACTCTTGACAGCTAATTTCAGGACATAGATGGTAGAGTGTGAATGAAGGATGTAATATCAGAACTACTTAATAGCCTTCACCACTGAAAAAGCTTTCTTTTCCATGGGATATTAATTTAGTTCATGTTTCTTCAATGGCACACTCATGAAGGAAATGGGGACATCCTCATCAACTTCATTTTTCTACAATAGGAAACCAGACATAGTATGTTCTGAAGCATAACAATTTATCACAAAATATTTTCAGAAGTCTGGATGAGATAGCACCGGAGCTTGAGAAATTGCCTTCTTTACTTCATCAAAAAATTTCTTGGCCTCTTCAGACCATTTGAAACTTTATTTTTCACTTAACAGGTTTACCATAGGCCTAGTCATTTTTGAGAATTCAGGTACAAATCCTCTCAAGAAGTTAATTTGCTCGAAGAAAGATCTTATTCCATTTATGTTAGAGGTAAAACACAACTATTTTATTGCTCAGACTCTTTCAGGGTTGATCTTAGTTCCCTCTCTCGAAACTATATGACCCAGTAACTTTCCCTCTGTCACACAGAAGATAGATTTCTTGGGGTTTAGTGATATCCCTTGATTTCTACACTCTTGTAGAATGAGCTTCAAATATTTTGCATGTTTCTTCCTCTTATGTGAGAAAATGGTCAATTCATCAATGTAGACCACAATTGTCTTATTTAGCAAGTGACCAAAGGAGGAATTCATGGCACGTTGAAAGGTCGCTCCTGCATTAATCAAGCCAAATGGCATTCAATTATATGCAAATGTATCCCAAGGAGTAGTAAACGACATTTTATGTTGATCGTTAGGGTTTACACTAATTTGTTTGTACCTTGAAAAACCATCTAGCATTGACATCATCTCAGAACCTACAACCATCTGCAAAATATGATCCATGTTGGGGAGAGCAAAATTATCTTTCAGACTGGCCTGGTTCAAGTTTCTGAAATCTACACAGATTCTGATTTCACCATTTTTCTTGCGAACCGGTACTATGTTCATGACCCAGGTAGAATGGTGAATTGGGTAGATTATCCTAGCACTCAGTATTTTGTGCACTTCTCTAAAAATAGCATCAGAGACCTAGGATTATAGTTCCTCAATTTTTGTCTAAAGGGCTTGGTGCCGAGTTTCAGTGGGATGTGATGTTGAAACTATCCATTTTTAAAAATCCTTCAAGTCCTCATATGACCAAGAAAACACATATTTGAATTATTTCAATAATGTTTTGACTATAAATTTTTCCTCTAGGTTACAACAAGTGCCTAGATTCACATATCTGGGATTTTCATCACTACCTATATTTATTTTCTCAAAATCACCAGATTGCTTACCACTGGTTTCTTTAGTTTGATAGATAAAACAATCACCATGGTCAAATAGGCTCTCCATTGTCACGAGGCCTTTAGGGATATGATTTCCCTTCAATTTCACAATATCTCCCCTTTTGTTCACCTGCTCATCTGCACAAAACTCTTGACACTTAAATTCTGAACTTTCAAAAAATACTGAGGAGAATTTTTCAATACCCTGTAAGAATGTCAACACATGGGCATCGTTACTAAAGACTTGCCAAGAATTAGCATTGTCTGGCATACTAGGTCTATGAACTAGCTCTATAGTACACTGATTGTTGTCAAAATCAAGGTGGGGAATGAGTAATGCTACAGAACTGACAAGTATGTCTTCTCTAGAATTTAATTCTCTAGGGACTGCCTCAATTGCAAATGCCTCAAAACCTTCAATTTCATCCCAAACCCTATTTATATAATGCTTCATCCACTCATTCTTTACTACATATATGCCTCTTACCTGCTTCACAATTAACTCATCATCTCCTTTTTCTTTCAAGATTTTGATACTTTTCCTCTTTGCTTCTTGAATACCAAGCAGCAATGCTTCGTATTCAGCAGTGTTATTTGTATTCTTGAATTCCAATTTAAAAGCAAAAGGAAACTTCTCACCAGCAGGAGATATCAAAACTACCCCTGCACTCAAACCTATAGAGGAGTAGCTCCTATCAAATTCAAGAATCCAAAATCCTTCATTTCTGGGAGGTTTCAACTCTGCAACATCTTCTTTAGGTAAGATCACATAATTAGCGAAATCTATTTCTTGGTAAAAGATTTGAGCTCTGGGATCTTCACATGAGAAAATAGTATATTTTGACTTGGTTTCAGGTTGTAAAATTACCTTCTGATTGCCAATGGGAATTATTGCTTGTGACCAATCTAGTTTAATTTCTCCTCCTAAGTCCCGACAGAAGGTTCAACTTAAGAGCATACCATAGCTAGCAGGTATATCTGCCATAAGGATAGTTAACTTTAGCCTTTTATTGGGATAGGTGGCTAACGAGACTTGAGCATCTTTTTTTTGACCAAGTAATGGGACTTGTTTAGAATCCATCAAGTAACATTCGACAAAGGTTTTTGTTAAGGGAAAATCTAGGGATTTTTCTACAGATGAAGGCATTATATTGTCTAACACCCCCAAGTCTATGATGTAGTTACTAAGTTTATGACCATGCATGAATATAGATACATAGAAAGGTTCAGGTTTACTAGAAAATTGAGCAGATTCTGTAGATTCCTGACTAAGGATAGTTTGAACATTTTCAGGGGAAATTGAACTCTGGTTTACAAGAGTTTCATGAGCAGACACAGTATTTGTTTGATCGGCTACAACTTCAGGAGATGATCCTTTTACCAAATTCAATAATTTATCAACTCATTGGGATTTAACTTCAAATATTCAACAGGAGAAATTTGAATCTTGGAAGATTTACAAAAATCAACAAAATCAAAGGAAGAATCAGGGTCTAATTTTTTTAGAGTCTTTACCTCTGGTCCTCCTTTTTCGTCCATCTTTGAGTTACCACTTGTATTCACATGCTCCTTTTCTCCTTTATTTTGAAATGGATGCAAGACTTGATTGGCATTTTTGCTTCCTTGTTGACCCCTGGTGAGCACAGAGCAAGAAGGTTCCTCCAGAGTAATTAAAATGTCACCACCATGATCAAAATCAGACTCATACTCTAAGCAGTAACTTACAAAGTTGCCAAGTCCTCTGGAGTTTTCTTCATCAGCAGGTATCTCCTGAATACTTTCTTTATTAGCTTCTAGCTATTTGTATTGCACCATCTCAGGACATGAATCTCCATCATGTTCGTCAGTCAAATGAAAAATACACATATTTCCTTTTACAGGAGGGGGCTCAATTTGTAGTCTTTGCTGAATCGACAAAGCATTCAAAGATTTTCCATAATTTCTTGTCCCCTGACTTTGATATCTGTGAGGAACATCTTGGTATGGAGAAGGAGGGGCTCTTGGCATCTATCTATTTAGGGCAATCATATCATTAACTAATCTCTGTACTACTGGATCAATAGGGCCAGAAGTAGAGGCTTGATTTATCTATGTTTGTACATCTCTTCTCCACTTTCTTTCCCTTATGAGGTCATCCTCAAGTTCTACTGCAAGGTTTTGGGCTGCAGCTATATCATCCACCCTATCCTGTCTCAATTGATAGCTTATGTTAGGAGGCATTGCATTGACAAAGAAGCCTTTTTTATTTTCACCATTCGATCTTTTAGCATTAGGGATTTGATATAGGATCTTGTTAAATTTGGCCATGAACTCCCTCATAGGCTCTTGCATCTCCTTCTTTAATTGGGACAATTGGAGCAAGAGGGAGTGTTCATCTTCAATAGATTTGAAACGAGCTTCAAAGGCTATTTTCATTGAGTTCTAATCGGTAATATGAACATTCAGAAAATGGTAAAACCAGTCAGTAGAAAATTTGGCAAGGGTTTGTACAAATAACCTAATTGCAACATCCTCATGTTGGACAGCTAAAATCCCACAAGCAGTATTGAAAATGTTCAAATGGTCATCTATAGAAACTTTACCATTGCCATAGAATTTAGGTAATACATCTCTAGCCCCTTTTGGTAAGGGATGGTTTCCTCCTACATTTAGAGGACCTACTATTGCTCCCCAAGGTTGGGCCATGATTGAAGTCGGGAAGATGGTTACAATGGGGGGAATTTGAGTACCAGACAATGTTAAAGCCTGCCAATTGGATTGACTCGAAGATGCTTTAGGGGAAACTTTAGGAGGAGAGGAAGGCCTACTTTTTTCTTTCTTCTTAGGGGTAAAAGTAATAGGAAAGAAATTTTTTTACAAATCTTGGTAAAACTTATCAAAGATACCTTCTCTCCTCTGGGACCTGGTATAAGGATGAGAATCCAGGTTTAAGGCCCTTGTGGGTCTTGAGCTGCTCTATCCACCACTGTAGCTTCTTGTGCTATGGGAAGTCCTCTCAACCACTCCCCAATCTCTTCTTCCTCCTCTATCACCAATCAAACCTGCTGATAGTGCTGATCACTTTCCCTTACTTTCCAAGCCAAGAACGCTAAATAAAAAATAATGTCTTCTTGAGTATCTAAAAAGTCTAAGTCACTTTGAAGGACGGGGGGAATTTCTTCTTCACTAGGTATCAAATTAATAGGCAATACCATGATCTTCTCTCACTTGGAAACACAAATGCATACTGATCTTTTTTAAACACGCTCCCTAGCAGAGTCACCAAAAATCTGTTAGTGAACATATTTTTCCTTCTTGAAATGTAACTATCAAAGACTCTTAAAACCCAAAAATAGAAGGAAAGAAATGCACTAAAAATTGAGTGAGTCACTCACAACCACACTCTCTGCATTCAAAGGCATAGCTTCCTTAAACAAAAAGAATTTTCAATAAAACCTTTAATTTATAATCATCTATTTTGAAGCATACTTTTCACCAGAAAGCATGAAAGGCTGTGATTCACATCACCATAGATAATCGATTAACTATTTTGAGATTTTGAAGATCAACAAGATATACAAGCCAACTAACTCGAACCTTAATTAGAAGAATAACAAAATAAAGGCCGATTCATAAAGATAATAAATCTAAAATATTACTGAATAGATCCAAAATGCATTTCAACAGATCATAACAACATGTTCATTCAACTCCAACTGAAATCAAAACCATGCATTTCAATAGACCAACTGATCCACAAAAATGATAAAATTTTCTTATATTACCAACTGATAATATATATTCATATATTTGAAAATATCCAGTATCATCACCATAGGAAGAACTTAAGAAAATAGAACCGATAATAAAATTGAGTTTCTTTTGCAACAGAACCCACCCTCATTTGGTCGTCCAAAATATCATATATAGCCACGCAGGGCTTAATTCAGTTTTAAAACTAACTGCCTCAAAAATAGCAGGAACTTTGAAAACAAACTAAAATAGAAAACTACTTAGAGAAATAATTGGCCGATTGGCCTATTGTAGCTCCAGCATTGGTGTTCATGGCCTTCTTTATTGTCTTCCATTCCTCAAATACCACAGAAAAATTCTATCTCAATTTTTGATTTGGTTCGGCAGCCACTTTAAACCTTTGCAGCCAAACATCTTTGAAGCGCTGCGTCTGTTGGGTTTTGCTTGCAATTACCTTCAGATGTTCATCTCCGTAGACCACCACCGATTCCACATGAGCTAGGATCAAATGACTAGTCATCCTGATTTCTTTGGCAGCTTTCAAGTTTTCCAACTTTTTCTGGAAGTAGCGCAGCACCTCAGCCATTTCACCACTGGCCTCATTTTCTAGTCTGATGATCTTCCCTATACATTAATTTTGTGCCAGCAAGGTGTCTCTCAGGTTGATCTAAGCTCCAATTATCTGTGATGACTCTTCAATCGCCTGTTCATATAATGGACTTTCCCATTCCAAATTCACTTTGACCACAAATAGTGAATTTTCATCCATATCAAGCACTGCCTTTTGATAAATAAACTTATTTATACCATATGTATAAACAGTCTCCACATTATGCATCTCGATTTCAAATTTTCCCCTTTTCTTTTTCCACAATTCCACATCCTTTTCTACTGTATCTAATAATTGTTCAGCTTTTTTCATCACATTATCAAAATCACTAGCAAACCTAGTAATTTCTTCATTTACCTTATCCATCCATTTGTAGAAAGTTGTTGATATTGATCTATCTTTGTGTACCTGATCCAGGAATTTCTGACTTTTAGGAGACTTTACATCCAAATCAAAAGGGACCATTGTCAGTGGTTGAGGAAGAGGATTATGAAGTTGCTGAATATACTTAGCCATTTCACAAAGGGCTTGTTTCAACTTTATCTTATCTTCAGCATCCTTTTCCACTCAGTAACTGATCTTCTTATTAGCTGAATCAAAGATCTTTAGGTCACTAGCCCTTGTGGACATGCCTAGATCTATCTTTTCCACATGGAAATCACTTTTTGTAACCTCATCACTGGTTTTATCTAAGTTTGGTTTGAATATCTCTGCCATCCAGTGTCCTATTTTAGTATCCACATCAACCATGGCTTCTACTTTTGGCTTCTTGCTTCTTGGGGTTTTCCTGAGATATTTACTAACCATATCTCCAACAGGAGCTGATACTGGAACAATGCTCCTTTTCTTGTTAATTGAAAGCCCCAACCAATTGGGACTCTTTGGTGTAGAGGTATCAGTGGAAGGGATTGATACTGACACGTTTTGGTGATCTTCTCCTGCCATTTGAATCTTCAGAGGGCTTGCTGGACTCTTATCCATTTTAACCTTTCTTTTATGCTATTTTTCACTCTCTTCCTGTTCAGAGTCAACTGTAATGCAGGGGATCAGTTCTGCCTTTTCTTGCCTTTTGCTCCTGGTTCTTGTAATCCTCTGGGATTGTATAGGGATTGTTTTTCCCTTTTCAGTATGATCTTCAATTCTTGTTTTAGATGCACCTGCAGAAAGCAATTCCTCATTTTCATTAGTAATAGTGGGAGAAGTGGTGAGTTTTGAAATCCTTATACTCTTCCTAGTTACTGAGACAAGGATTTCTTGTTTCTTCTTCTTGCTTATTTCGTTCAACCACTTGTCTGTTCTTTTGAAAACACTTTCAGAAACAATATTCAAATCATCTACCTCCTCTCTTCCCCAATCTATTTTCCTGGCCACTGCTTCACTATTTGGTTTTGCACATTCGTCTTCTGTCACATATTCTTCTACATCGGTGTCAAGTCCTTTTATTTTAAAAGGTATTTGTAGGATAATAATTTGATCTAGTGAAAACTGGGAATACATTCTTTTCACAACCTCAAATTCATCAATACAGTCAGCCCAATAGTCTTCCAAACTTGGCCGATGTAGGAAGGTGGCATCTATCTTGAAATGGTTTACCACGAATTTCTTGCTGTCAAAATAGTTGCGACTTTGATAATAAGGGAGATTGAATACTTTGAGTTTGGTATTAGGAGAAGACATACCATGTGTTAATCTGAGGTGATAGTGTCCCAAATCAATAGGAAAGAATGAACCCACTCCCCATTTGAGCTTGAATTTCAATCTGACCTGGATAATTTATCTGCATATTTCCAACATAATGTACTTATTGAGACAATAGCATGGGAGATTCACAGGTTCACCACTAATGCCTCCTACCCTTAAATAGCTGAAGGTGGGAAATTGAATAAAGAAACTACCATAAGCCTTAATCAACTTCATAGCCTCTTTAGACATTCTACAATTTATCCTTCCCCTCAGCTCAAAGACAAGCTTGGCTAGGAACGTATCTTGCACCCTTTAGAAATTTCTTAGGTTCTTCTCCTTTTGCAGATAAGCATGGTATTCATAGATCATCATGTCATCTCTCTATGGTTGATGAGGAAGACCCTCCCAATTTCTACAGATGGCTAGAACATAAAATAGGTATGAGGACATGTATAAATTAGAGGCTTCTCCAGACTGGGATAAATCTTCATCTAGCTTTTCCACTATTACTTTATCCCAATCGATGTATTTTCCATCAGTCAAAATGGTTTGAATGAGGATGTACATCCAGTCCTCCTACATTATGTCATTAGGTTTTCCCCTTAGTCTGTTCAGCATGACAACAATATCTCTTACCTCTCTTACCAAATGGTCCTTTTTCAGAGGCTTGGGAAGTCTGGAACCTCCTCTTTCAGCCTTGGATAACCAGTCTCTAGCTATATTGTTACTATAATCTCTGAAATTGTGGAGAAAATCTTCTTTAGCTTTTTAAAAATCACAAGCGACATAAGTCTCTATAGGGGGAATTCTCAGGGCCGCCATCACTGTTTGTCAGTTCAGAGACACCAACATTTCTCCAGAAGGAAGGTAGATACATTTATTCACCCTATCATATCTATTTATACACTCCATCACCAATTCAGGGCACAGAGTCACTTCAGGAAAACCAACAGCCTCCAACAAAATTCTCTCAATGATTTTGGCTGATATAGTCTCGGCTTTGGCATTTCTAACTCTGTGAACAATCTCTGCAATGTCTTTGTTGACAAGAACTGTATCTCCCATTTCTGGTAGACAACTACTCATAGGAGAAAACTTATTCTCCTTTACAAATTTGGCCTATTGGGCCGACTTACTAGAACTACTCATGATAAATCCTAGCACTACTGATTCGGGAAAAGATATGAAATAATGGAAATTTCCTCTTTACAACATGCAATTCTTAAAAACCAGAAAGGAAAATGAGAGAAAATACTTTGAGACTCACCGATGCCAACACTTTCACTTGCAGAGAAAAACCTTCAAAGATCTCCAGTCCAATTTAGCTTTCCAACAGAAGGTGAAAATAGAAATGGCAAAGAAAGGAAAGTTGGATACATACATTTAAGTCGCCTCTTTTTAGTAGTTATGATTACTTGTCGTGAATCAATGATTCCTATCATCAATAGCTAGCCACATCCCATCGCATTTCCTGCTTACTTGGGAAAACTATACTTTTAGTTGAGTTGATGTCACTCCCCATCTTTTCAGAAATCAATTTCATAAATGCGAGTGACATTTGGCACGTGTCGAGTGTGTCCAATCATTGTCGCATTTCTGAATCTTGAACATTGAATTGTGATGCACCAAGCTCAAAGTTTGAGATCTCACATGTCTTTAGCCACAAATTGACACAAATAATAAATATGATGAACTGACGTAAGATGCGTGAGGGGAAAATGAATTATGAGCATAAAAATGTATGGTTTAAAATTCAATATCTCAAAAAATGTGATGCTTAGGCAGAAAACGATGTAGACTAAAGAAGAAATGACTAATGTAAAAAGGGAAATTGAACTTTGAACTTTGAACTAGTGAGTTCAAGGTTCATAGTTCAATATTACATTACACATCCGACATGGGTTTGCAAAACTTACCGATCGAAGAGATGAGCGCGGACTTGCAAAGCGGGAAATGGGATGTTGAACTTTGAACATTAAGTTCAAGGTTCAAGATTCAATATACAACCCGGCATTTTACATGTTACTTTGAGAAAAATTTAATCAAAATATTTTGACCTGCAACACCATGCATGGGTTTCAACCTATTGCAAGAAAATTGCATATATGCCTGAACAAATTTTAACAATTTAGGACACAGTCTAACACTGGGAACAAATTTTTTTGCAACAAAACCCAGAATCTATAAATATATCCAACAATGGCTCTCTGAGGATGATTGAATGTAAGTTCATATCAAGAAAACATATCTCTAGAAAGAAGACCAAAACCACTCTAACCTAAAACAAAACAAAAACACACAACTCGGAAAGAAACACACATGTACATAACATACAACACTACTATGCATGGAAAAAAATTGAAGAAATTCATCAGGAACTGTCCATGCACTGGCAGTTCCTGTTCTTCATCATTAATATTCTTGAGAAGATCTGAATCCTTTCCAAAAATCTGATTGATAACAAAAGGCCCTAACCATAATGATTCAAATTTCTTGTGTTTCCCTTTGTCTTCCGCCCTGGCATTCCATTGCAATACCAAGTCACCAGGCTGGAATTTCCTTTCTTTTTCACTCTTTTCAAAAAGGTATTTCATCCTTTTTTGTAGTCTGATATTTTCCTTTTGACTATCTCTCCTTACTTCATCCAATTCTACTAGCTACACCATTCTCTCTTGCATAGGTTCAGAAATCTCAAGCTCTTCATCTTGGATGAATTTATAAATTGGAAGTAAATTATTCATAGGAATTCTTGACTGAACACCATACACTAGTTCAAAAGGATATTTCCCTGTGGCTTTCTTCACAGTGATTCTATTTGCCCATAAGACAAGTTTTAACTTTGCATGCTAGGCTCTCTTGTTATTCTCGAGGGTTTTCTTTAAAATTTGTAGAATACTCTTGTTAATTGATTCTTCTTGGCCATTGGCTTATGGATGGTAAGGGGATGAGTAAGAAATGAAAATTCCCATATCAAAACATATATCAACAAATTCTTCAAATCTAAAGCACATGGCATTGTACATTACTAACTTGACTGGAACACCAAATCTAGTGATCATATTTCTCATCAAAAAATCAATGACAACTGTACTTGTATCCTTTTTAGTTGGATTTTCCTTCACCTATTTGGTAAAATAATCAGTCACCATTAGAATCCAACTATGCCCCCCACTTGACTTCTCAGCAAATTTTCCAATAAAATCCATCCCCTACATGGAAAAAGGAGCTTCTACAACTATGGCATTCAATAATAAAGCTCCTGAAAACTTCATCTTGTTAGAGAATCTTGGGAAGGGTTCGCACTTCCTGATGAAGGCATGAGCATCTTGAAATAAACAAGGCCAATAATAGCCTGCCCTTAAAATTTTGTGAGATGTTGATCTAGCAAGGTAATGTCCTCCACACATTCCAACATGCATTTCTTTCAAAACTTTTTTAGATTGTCCTTTATCAAGACATAACAAAAATAGCCCATCACTATTTTTCCAATATAAATCACCATGCAACAAGACATAATTATGAGCTTGTAACCTTAGTCTTTTCCTTTGGTTAACATTTAAATTTCCTGGGCAAACAACATTTTTAAGAAAATATACAATGTCAGTATAACATGGTTGCATTTCAATACTTGTAACAAATTTTTCACAGGTATTGACATTGTTTACATGAACTAAGTCCAAATTCTCTTCTATCATCAATTTTTCCATTCCCATTCCTCTCACTAGCCTTTTGATATGGATTTCTAAATCAAATTCCTGAACTTTGTTTATCCACTTACATCTCTTTCCCGCTACCTCATTTTGGACAAAAATGTCTTTTACAACAACATGAGGAACATATGCATTTACTTTTGCACTTACAAGATAAGGCATGAAAGCCTTAACTGATTTTACCAACGCATAATCTTGTTTTCCCATCAACTAATAATTCAGCTCAGCTGACTATAAAGATTTACTAAAAAATGCTATAGGATGTTCAAACCCCTCATCATCCTTTTGCAATAGGATTGCAAGAATGGTATGAAAAGAAGCAAATGTGAATAAAGAGAAAGGTTCAGTATAGTCAGGAGATACTAGGATAGGGGATTCTTGAATGGCTTGTTTTATCTTTTCAAAAGCTAACTGTTCTTCTTGATCCCATTCAAATTTCACATCCCTTTTCAATAGCTTGACTATGGGCTTGACTAATTCTGCAAAATTTGCAATAAATATCCTAACAAAATTCATTTGTCCCAAAAATGATTGTATACCTTTTAAATTTTTAGGAGAAAGTACTTTCCAAATAGATTCAACTCTTTCTGGATCTATTCTTACTCCTTCCTCTGACACTATGTGACCTAAAAGTTTTCTTTCAATGACAGAAAAGTGGCATTTCTTTGGGTTCAATGATACTCCATATTCTAATGCTTTAATCATGACCTTCTCTAAATGGTTACAATGATCTTATATTTTCTTTGAAAATGATATCAAATCATCCTAGTAGACTACCATAAGAACATCCATGAGATTCTTAAAGGCTACATCCATGGCTCTTTGAAAATTTGCACAGGATTTTTTAGACCAAAAGGCATGCGAGAATACACATAAGTACCCCAAGGAGTGGTGAATTTTGTCTTGAATTGTTTAGATTCCTTGACTAGCACATGATTATACCCTGAGAACTCATCCATCATAGACAATAGATCACATCTAGTGACCTTGTGTAACATAGCCTCCATATTAGGTAATCCATAGTTGTCTTTTAGTGAGGCTACATTTAGGTTTCTAATGTCAACACATAACCTTATGTCCCCATTCTTCTTTCTCATAGGACCAAATTAGAAACCCATAATGAATGTCTGATAGGATAAATTATGCCTGCATCCCTCAACTTCATTAATTCCATCTGCATTTTAGTAGCCAATAGTGGGTTGATAGGTCTTTGTTTTTTCCTAAATGGTTTCACATCTTCTTTAAGTGGGATATCATGTTGAAACAAGTCTTTTCTATAGGCTTTCAGATCCTCATAAGACCAAGAAAAAATATGTTTATATTTTTTTAGCAGCTTTATCAGATTCAATATCACATTCCTATCCATCTTTTTACCAATATAGACCAACTGAGGAAAAGTCTCAGATCCTAGATTTAGTTCTTCCAAATCTCCTATCTTGGCATTGGATTTTTGGGACATATAATTATCATTTATACTAAAAATGCCCTCCAATTCAACTAATCCTTTAGGAATATGATTAGTAGCTAGCTAAACAATTTCTTGTTCAAAAATATATTCCCTTCCATCCACCACTACTACTAAAGATTCAAAGTCAATTTTATGGCCATCATATTGATCTACACATTGGGTAAATCTAAGGATGTCATCATCATCCTCAAACACTTTCCATTTATGGATATTATCAGGGACTGCAGGTCTATTTTTTACTTCTATCATAGAAATGCCAGCCAGAGCAATATCATTATTTTTTAGTGCCACATTAGCAGGGTGCAAGCACAAAGTTGAGTGCCAATTCCGCGGAAGTCCGCAACCAAAAAAAATTGGCAAATAGAAACGGGCACCCATTTTTAAAAAAATGGGTGCCCATTATGGTTTGGGTGCCCGAGCCGTAAATATAAAACGGGTGCCCATTTAAAAAATGGGCACCCGTTTTGGTTTGGGTACCCGTAGCAAAACGGGTGCCCATTTTTTAAAAAACGGGTGCCCATTTTTTAAAAAATGGGTGCTTGTTTTTTAAAACTATTTAAAATTTGTTTTAAACCGTTTTGCAAATCATTTTCACAATTTGCAAAATGGGATTACATTTTTATCTGGACGGGTACCCATTTTTGAGAGCTACCACCGACCCCCCTGCTGCCATTTTTCCTACTACAGGTACGTATTATTGTTTTTTATTAAAAATATTTTTTATTGTTGTTTTTAATTAGTTTAATGTTAAAAAATGTACATTGTGTTTAATGTTTACAATTTTTTTAAATAGAATTAAAATAAATTGTTATATAAAGTTTTAAATTTTAATTT
>MU226871.1:197786-211603 GCA_018584345.1 Thuja plicata
AGCAACAGTTGATACAACTTGTTTTAGAGACTCATCATTCTTCTTAGATTTCACATAAATTCCTAACCTCTTCATCACTTTTCTCATTTTATTCATTTTAATTAGTTGTAACATTAATTGACATTGATTATCATTAATTAGTTGTTTTTTTCTCTGCTTTTTTTGGTTGGTCTTTTTTTGCTGTCCCTGCTGTTTATTGTCTTTTCTTTGGGACTTTCTTATGTTCGATGTGCAGTGATGCTATCCCTTTCTGTACTGTTGCCTTGGCAAAGCTGTTAATGCTTTTTAAACTGTGTATCTTTGATTCTAGGTTGCAGGTCCTTGTAAAACCTGCTGAACACTTTGGTTTTTTGTAAAGGTTTCGGGTCCTTGTAAAACCTGTTTTTTATTAATCAGAACATTAATTGACATTGAAACCCAAATTCTTTATTATAAAAAAATTGTCTAAACAATCTACTCGCATATGTCCTAATCTGTCTCCATGAAACCAAACCATCCAGATTATCTAGCACATCATTTTTAATTTGAAATTGTTCATTCATTTCATTATCATCCAAAGGGGTTTCTTTCTCAATTGGTGTTTGTATGTCTACACCCACATTGTTGATCTCAGAATTTATCATTTTATTATCAATTACAATTGGGGTTTGAATTTCACTTTCAATTGGTGTTTGATTTTCAGATTCTTTATCATTATGATTAACATTACTAATTTGTGGTGTTTGATGTGCAATATAATCTATTACTCTATTTTCTGGAATAAAATCTAATTGATTTAAAGAGTAACTATTGTCTCTCAAAATTGCACCCTGCTAGATAACCAGAATCTAGCCTTTTGGAGAAACATGGAAATATTCCAAGGCTGTGGGTAACCTATAGTTGGAATGAATCTCTAGGTCCTAGGCTGGATTCCTATCTGGTAAATCACTCTATACTACCTAAAACCAATTCTTTTGATGGAGGAAAGAGATAGAAGGAGAACAGAAAATGAAAACTATGTCCTAAAAGGTGATGCACCAGAAATATCTGAGAAATGCACAAATAACTTGACACACAATGAAATAGCTACTTAACCTCTCTTACACAACCCCACTGAATCACAATATTTGCATAATCAATTTGTAAGAAGGCCAATAATTACAACCCCTTAAAAGAGAAAGATTTCTCACAATTTGGGGAAAATCTGACTTGAGCACAACTTAAAACCTACAAACAAGCATGAAGTACTGCATAAAGACACTAATGTGTGATACAAATTGAGGACAAAGAACATCACAGAATTTATATCAATCACTAAGTACACAATAATAGAATAATAAGGGAAGGCATAAACTATCTTTCACAATCAAAGGTGTTACAAATCTGTATATCTCTCTGAAATGGGTTACAAAATCTCTTTGCCTCTATCAAGAACTCAGAAAAAGTTACAAAATAGCAAGTCAAAGGGAAGAAGAACTCCTTTACCATTCCAACTCTTAGGTTATATATAGGGTTTTTTTACCATCTTGGAATCCCTCTAGGATGCAACAAGCTTCGGATGGTCAAGAAAACCTAAAACCTAAAGTTACAAGAGAGACTAAAGAGAGAGAGAAAAGAAGTGGTGAAGTGACCAAGTCAAACAGATATTTCTTGCTCTTCTCCTGATCTGGCGACTGCAATTTGATTCTGTAGATGGTAGCTGGTAGTATTTATGTTGAATCTGGATAGCTGTACACACCTATTCACCTACACTCCTTTTACAATAACTATCCCTCTTGTCTTGAATAGTGCAGTGCCAAGTGTTCACCTTATTCATTGCCCAAGACTTCTTCCTCTTCTACAGACTTCTTTGCACTTGTGGAATCTCAGCCATAACTCTTCTCAAACTTGCAACACGCTGAATCTTCTTCCTTTTTATCGATATTGAAACAAATCTATTTCAGATATCAGCAGACCGTTCTGTGCATAATCTTCTGCAATGTAGAACTCCCTGATCAATTTTGGAACACTGCAAACAGAGCAAAGTATTACTTCTGCAAACTGAACAACCTGGGCTCTAAACATATGATGAATGCAAATGAATGCACCATCAACTCTTTTAATAAAATCTGCTCCAACAGTCCATCGGTTCTGTCAACATGGCTGCTACATTTTTCACCTTTTGAAAGATCCCTGCGAGTGAGCGACACATCCTCTTTATTTCTTATCACATACTCGCCACCCATCTTAACTTCATTTTTTATCTTCTGTGATTGAGCGATGACTCAAATTTTGCTTAGTCATTCCATGTCTATCGCATACTCATAGAAATTGTTTGCTTTGCTCTTTGATACTCGCGAGTGAGCGATGCCATCTACTCTCTGCTTAGTCGCCAGCTCACGAGCTGCCTTCCTTTTACCTGAGTTGATCGGCGACTGCGCGAGTGCTTCTATTCCTAACTTGTCGCATAGTCGCGAGCTATTATCTGATCACCTTTATTTACTGGTGTCTGAGCGATGACTCTCCCTTTTTAACCCATCGCATAGTCGCGAGCGGTTTAGAATGACTTTCGGATCTTGAGCGGCTGTGCGACTGCATGAAGTTTCTTTGTCACGGGACTATGTCATTAACCATGGTTCCATCTCCAGACCTGGCGAAAATGTGCCTTTTACCCCTGGCTAACCTGAGTTACAATCTGGCGACTAGGCGACACAACTGAAATCAAAGTCACGAAGAGTTAACATTATCCCATCATTCATTCTGCGACTTTGCTACTAACTGTTTTGCTTAACTTTCAAGGTTGTCTCCTTGGCGCTGAATTCTTTCTTTTTGTTTTGAGACTGCGCGACAACCCCTTATCACCAAGTTGGGAGGACTTTCTCTGTAAGGCACTTTGCTTCCCAGACTTTGCGACCGCCATTGGATCTTCTTATCTTTTAATCTGACGGCCGTCGCATAATCGCCAGATATTACTGCATACCCTTAAATCTTTTTGCGATTCGGCGACAGAAGGGAAAAACACTTAGTCTCATAGTCGCTGAATCCTTTTATCTTCTTTTGGTGATCAGGCGACAGCCCCTCAGTGTCCATCCATCTTATGACACATGTCACACAACCATTTGTTCACTTTCTGCATATTGAAGAACTGAGTCATCACCCTGCTCTGGCGACATCCCAATTGAGGATTACTGCAGACCATAGACGGTTAGTCGCGGAGTCTCGATTAAAATTTATTAACCACCGTTCCATCACGAGACTACGCGACTGAAGGCCGGACCTAACTGTTAGCTATGACTGATTTGGCGACAAAGCGACCGAATGTAATTGCGAAGTCGGAAGACATTTTCTTAACTGTTAAAAACTTCACGCGATCACCCAACTGAGCAGTGGGTCCCATCTTCACAAAGGCTTATAACATGGCTATTCTGTGACTACCCAACTAAAAGGAATCGCTAAGTCTGAGAACACAGAAGGAATATGCTATTTTTTTACGAGACCACGCGACATAAAGGGAACGCAAAGTCAGGGAGAGATAAGGAATATTCGGTCGGGGTCTTGCGACAAGGCGATTCAAATAAAACACATGCCCTAAGTGACTTAGAAAAAGTAACTGCGAAATAGAAAGCCAAGACCTAGGGTTTATGGGTTGTTTAACACTTGGAAGACTGAGGGTTTCCAGGGTTTTTGCAAATTTGGTTAAGTGCAGACTTGAAGATCTGAAAATATGACACAGATAAAGCCAGATGAACCAAAGATAGCTAAAATGGACACGCCGAAAGCATAGAGAACAGGACAAGGAAACAGGATAACTTAATCCGTTCATAAGAAATCCACCTAACTGATCTTGGTACCAAAAATCGGTAACTTTTTTGGCGACATCTGCGTGATGCTTGCCTACTAAGCATTAAGATCAGTAGTCTGAACTATGCATTGGGCATAGAGTCATTAAGAAAACATACTGGCAACCTGAATTCCACTTGCAAAACTGATCAAACCCTCTAAACTGACTGAACATGGATGCATGAGTTGCGATGAGGAAACATGACACCTTTCTTGTAACCCCTGATTGATTGAGAACCCCTCTGAAAACCTCTGAAAGCCAGAAAAATAAAACCAAACTAACTAACTGTGCTGGACAGCACTTAGGGAAAGCTAAAAAATGAAAGACTACTATTGTGCCAAGGCACTTATTGAACAACTGAACTGCTGCAATATATACAGGGCTAGATCCTACCTCAGAAGTAGTGCTTAAGATGAATTCCGTTGACCGGGATTGGCTCCATGCTACCATCCAACTTTGAAAGTTGAAAGGCATTGTGTTGTTTGCATTCTGAGACAATATAAGGCCCACTCCAAAAGGCATCAAATTTGGAATGATTTCCAGGCTTGCTTTTGCGTTTATCCCATTTCAGCACTACATCTCCCTCTAGGAAAACTCTTAGAGATGCCCTTTTGTCAAAAGATCTTTTCATCTGAGCCTGATTATGCTCCATGGTCCTTAAATTTGTTGTCCTTACTTCTTCTAGCTCAACCAGTTGTGCCAACCTTACAGCTAATGGCTCTTCTTCTATCATATCAAGCTGATCTGCCAATTCAAGGGCTGGAAGCTCTAGTGAGATAGGTAACCGAGCCTCCTTTCCATAAACAAGCTTGAAAGGAGACTGCCCTGTTGATCTTTTCTGAGTGATTCGATCAGCCCACAAGGCTGATTTTAGTTGGGTATGCCATGCTCTCTGGTTATCCTCCATAGTCCTTTTGATAATTCTAATCAGATTTTTATTAGTGGACTCCGCTTGGCCATTGCCTTGCGGATAATAATTGGAAGATGTGTTCAAATAGATTCCATTTCTTACAGCCCAATCAGAAACCTTAAAACCTATAAAAGATAAAGCATTATCAGAGATGATAGACTCAGGAACACCAAACCTGAAAACCAACTCCTCATAGAAGTTTAGGACAACAGCTTCATTAGCTTCTTTAAGTACCACTACCTCGGTCCACTTAGTGAAATAGTCTGTGGCTGTTAGAATCCATTTGTGGCCAGCACTGGATGGTGGATTTATTATTCCAATAAAATCCAAACCCCACTTCCTAAAAGGCTGCTCAACCTATATTGGCTGCAAAGGCAAGGCTGCCAACCTCTGTTTACCAGCAAATAGTGCGCATTCCTGGCATCTCCTAACCCATATGTGTGCATCTTTGAATAGATCAGGCTAATAATAGCCACCCTTTAACACCTTAAGGGCTGTTGCTCTAGGTGAGAAGTGACCTCCAGCTAGCCCATTATGAAATTCATGCAACACTTTGTCTACATGATCAGCCTCAATGCATCTTAAGAGGACTCCATTGAAGTCCCTTCTAAAAATAATATTATTCAATAAAACATAAGGGATGGACTGCAGTCTAAAATACCTCATTTTTTCTTTATCCAAACTTTGTGGACACTCACGAGTCTGTAGAAAATGAGTCATTTGCTGCACCTAGTTAGTGACAGAACTTGAAACAGAAACATCTTGTTCACCATTCTGAATAACTAGGATAGCCTCCTGTTCACTGGTTTCTTTGCTGCTTATGTCATCAGCAAGCTATTCACACAACCCTTTTCCCCTGATTAGTTTGGTGACTTTGATCTCAACATCATATTCCATTACCTTAGTCACCCAACCAGCTCTCTTATCACTTAAATCCTTGCTTAAAAGGAATTCCTTGACACTTGGATGAGCAACCATTAGGATGATCTTATTATTTGACAACATGTGCTTAAACATTTTCAAACTCCTAATAACAGCAAGAACATGCTTTTCTACAAATGAATACCTGAGCTCATAGTCCTTAAGACCTTGACTGAAGAATGCCACTGGCTTCTCTAGGCCTTCATCATTGCGCTGAACTAACATGGCTGATATAGAATCAATATCTCCATAGGCGTATAGAACAAAATCCTTAGAAAAATTAGGATTTATGAGTGTAGGTGCTGCTGCAAGTGCCTCTTTAATTAGTTCAAAACTCATTTTTCCATCCTTAGTCCAGTTGAATGGCATATTTTTTCTTAGCATGGCTGTTAGTGGACTCAACAAGTCTGCAATATCTGGAATAAACCTTCTAACAAAATTTATCCGGCCAATGAAACTTTGTAAACCTTTCTTATGTGCTGGCAAGGAAAGATCCAAAATAGTTGTTATTCTGTCAGGATCAATGGTGATACCCTGCTTAGACACCACATAACCAAGCAATCTTCCCTCATGGATAGCAAACACACACTTTTTGGGATTAAGAGATATCCCAAATTCTCTACATCTTTCAAAAATCTGCCTTAGGTGCTTTAAATGATCTTTTTCTTCTTTAGAAAAAACCGTGATATCATCCAAGTAAACCAAAACAATCTTATACATCAGTTTGTTAAAATCCATATCCATGGCTTTCTGAAAGGTTTCTCCAGCATTGGACAAACCAAAGGGCACCTTTCTGTATGCCATAGTACCCCACTTGGTGGTAAAAGCTATCTTGTACTGGTCTTCTTTTCTTACCAAGATCTGATTATAACCTGAATATCCATCCAACAAGGAAAACCTCTCAGACCCAGAGACTACTTGAAGGATCTGCTCCATAGAAGGAAAGGGATGCCAGTCTTTCAATGAAGCTCTATTCAGATCTTGAAAATCTACACACAACCTTATCTCCCCATTCTTTTTTCTAACCAGTACAAGGTTGGAGACCCATGAAGTGTGTTTGATGGGGAATATGATACAACTTTCAATTAGCTTATTCAATTCTCTTTGCATTAGTGGCTCCAGCTTTGGATTCAAAGGCCTCTGCTTTTGCCTTACTGGTTTAGCATCTAGTTCAAGTTCAATAGTGTGTTGAGAAATTTGGGGATTGAACCCCTTCAAATCAGTGCACTCCCACGCAAAAACATCATTAAACTCTTGAAAAAGCTGAACAAATGAATGTTGTTCTTCCATTGTACACACTTTGCCCAACTTAAGCAACTTTCCTTTGAACACCTCAACTTCTTCGTAGTGTTCCTGTTGAACCTGCATGCTGGCCTTTGATTTTCTAGCCTCATCATCTGTGTTAAAAATGGATTCAAGGGTGACCAAACCCTTTGGCACCTTATTATTTTTTAGCTGGATGATTTGACCATCATATTGATGCTAAAACTTGTCCTGATTGGCATATGAGAATTCAACTTCCTCTCTTAGGAAGTTGACTATTTGCTGGTCATCTTCAAATATCTACCAGTGTGTATTATTATTAGGTACAGTAGGCCTAACAATGACCTTGACATGCTGATTTGCTTTCTCGTTGCTGATTTCTTTTGGAATGTCAAACTCAACACCAATGGCAGCCAATCTGTCAGCATTTCTATTCAAGTTTCTGGGTATAGATACTAGATTAAATGCCTCAAAGCCTTCTAGTAGGTCCCATACCCTATGTTTGTAAGACTTCAGCAACTCATTCTTGGTGAGATTGATGCTTCTCACTTGATTAACTATTAATTCACTGTCACCATAAACCTTCAAACAACTAATACCTCTTTTCCTTGCCCATTCCAATGTATGAATAAGGGCCTCATACTCAGCAATATTATTGGAGAAACTAAAACAGAAACGAAGAGCTGAATAATACTTGTCTTTTTTTGGAGAAACTAGCATGCAACCTCCACCAGCCCCAACTTTATTCCTTGCACCATCAAAATATAACTGCCAAACTTCCTCACTGTGCTGCCCAAACTGTTTTTCTGCACTTTTTTCTAGATTGGGAATGACTGCATCAGCCTCATGTATTAAATACATACCCAAATCAGCATGACCGGGGTGCTGTTCACAAAGATATTCTACTTGATTTTGAACAGCCCACTCATCTAGGAGTATATCAGGTATTGTATCAGTCTGGGTGTCGCCTTCTTGAAAAACAAGCTTCTCCTCTTGGTCACTTGCCAACAAGTTGGCATTAATAGGACTTGGGGAGTAAGGTTCAACATGATTCTTGGCAATAGGCTCAGATTTTATGGTAACTTTGGTGCCATACCTGGTTCTAAATAGCATATGAGACCAATCAGAAGACAAATAGCCCCCAATCTTGGCCGTAAAATCCCTTGATAAGCATATTGCAAAGTATGGAGGCAATTCTATGACATAGATGTCTTGTGGGATAGAGAAGTTTGGGAAAGCCTGCAGAGTTAGGCTCGGATTCTTAATGACACCTATGGTATTAATAGCAGTACCATCTAATTGCACAACTCCCTTTTCAAGTGGCTCATACTTGATTCCCAACTTGTCTACGATTTGTTTAGGCATCACCGAGCTGCTGGCACCTGAGTCAATCATGCAGTTATGTACTACGTGGTCTCCTATGATCAAGGATACGTAAAATGGTGGGGGTTTAACTGCTGGAACTTGCTGTTCCTTCTCTTTTATAATAGTGTTAGTCATTACAATTTTAGCCTCCTCGCTTTTGGGCTTACTAGAAAGACTTAAATCAGATAAAGCTGATGGTAGAAGGTCCTTTTGACTTGGAACTCCCAGAAAATCCCACATGGAAATAGACACATTTTCCTTCTTCATATGATCCAAAATATTAAAGGAATTCATACCAACCTTAGATTGGGATTTTGTAGTAGCAGCGTCAATGTTAACACCAGTTGGTTGTATTGGAATCATAGGCTGTTCCTTGGGCTGTTCCTTACTAGCTAAGGATGAACCCTTTGGAAAAATCTGCACACTCTCAGCATTAGACGAGCTTGCAGCTTGCTGACCACCTTCTATTGCTCTTTTTTTGCTCCTTGTGTTATCTGAAACAGCAAGAACCTGTTGGTTTACTCCACGAAAGTCCTCATCCTGCCAATTCATAAGAGTTGCCTCTAGTGGTCTACCTTCATCATTGTGTAAAGTGGATCCATAAGGACCTTCATCCTGTGTATTTGGAATACTTTGAACCATTAAGGCCTGATTTATGACCCCATTCATGCAAGTACTTTGATTATGCTGCTGGTTACATGGAAAACACCATTCATAATCCTGAACTAGATTATTCTGAGTGGGTACAAGCTCTTTTGAGGTGCTAGCAACATTGGGGTTGTAAGGTTGATAAGGCATTGTATTAAGATTAGGTCTTTGGCCTTGGTTATTGGGTTGATAAGGTGGTCTATTGCCCTAATTTTTCTGATACTAGGATTGATAAGAGGGCTGGTAAGGCCTATATCCTTGACTTTGCTGTTTTTTCATATTCACCATTTCATTGCCAAAAGTCTGCAAAATACCCTTAATCTCTTGTAAATCTGCAGATTGAGTTGGGGGGGGATTGCCTTGAGAATTGGGTGGTATATTGGGTGCTGGTAATGTTGGTGCTGCTGGAATAACAGCTAAGGGGGCTTCTTGCAAAGGTATCATTGACTGAACCTCAGGTGCTATTGGAAAGATTGGCATAGGTGGCCTTGGGGCAATCTTTCGAGCTTGTATAAGACTATTTTCTGCTCTAATGGCTATATCATAAGCACCTAGAAGTGTAACCCCTCCCATTGATTGTATCATAACTTCTATATCACTATTGAAAGCCCTTAAATAATATAAGAAAGCATGATCAGCAGAGGGTCTTACCATTTGAGGGATTCTTTTCCATGTCCTTTGGAAACGAAAGTTGAAGTCTGTTACTTGCTCATGGGGGGCCCTTTTGATAGTTGACAGTTGCTCTACCAAGGATAGATGGTCAGATTTGTCTTCAAAAAACTTGCAAAGCTCAACACCGAGTTGGTCCCAATCAGTAATAGAACCCACCAGTAGCCTTCTAAACCACTGCAAAGCTTTTCCTTTGAAAGACGCGGCTAACAACCTGACAGCAACATTATCCTCTGTAACATGATGCAGGGCACAAAGATTGGCTACATCTTTTATGTGCTCAACTGGGGTGGTTTGATCTTCACCACTAAAGTATGGTAGACTTTTTAATGTAGCAACAGGAATGACATCATGTTGAGCAAGATTTAGTGGGCTGCCCTGATTGAATGAAACAAAAGGCTGGTTCCGTTGTAGTGCCATTGGAATCTGCAAAACTTGACCTCTTGGGGCAGTAAAAACTGGAACAGTGGTATGCACTCTTGCTGCAGGAGGCGTAGACTTGGTTCTTCTTGTATCAACCAATGTCTCTTTTACCTTTTTAGTTACTCTCCCTCTTCTCCTAGGGGTGGATAGCTGCAAATATTCAAAATCTGAAGAACTACTTCTTGTTTGCACTCTTCTCATATGCTATAATCTACTGGTTCTCCTATTCCAAAGCTCAGAGTCGCCAAGTGTGTAATCCGAAACCTTTTTAAGGCCAAAAATACTGCTGTACACACTAACAATAGCAAAAATTATAACTCATGACTGAAAATCAGTCACAGGGTCCCACCGGGTGTGCCAAAAACTGTTGTCTCTCAAAATTGCACCCTCCTAGATAACCAGAATCTAGCCTTTTGGAGAAACATGGAAAAATTCCAAGGCTGTGGGTAACCTATAGTTGGAATGAATCTCTGGGTCCCAGGCCGGCTTCCTATCTGGTAAATCACTCTATACTACCTGAAACCAATTCTTTTGATGGAGGAAAGAGATAGAAGGAGAACAGAAAATGAAAACTATGTCCTAAAAGGTGATGCACCAGAAATATTTGAGAAATGCACAAATAACTTGACACACAATGAAATAGCTACTTAAGCTCTCTTACACAACCCCACTGAATCATAATATTTGCATAATCAATTTGTAATAAGGCCAATAATGACAACCCCTTAAAAAAAAATATTTCTCACAATTTGGGGAAAATCTGACTTGAGCACAACTTAAAACCTGCAAACAAGCATGAAGTACTGCATAAAGGCACTAATGTGTGATAAAAATTGAGGACAAAGAACATCACATAATTTATATCAATCACTAAGTACACAATAACAGAATAATAAGGGAAGGCATAAACTATCTTTCACAATCAAAGGTGTTACAAATCTGTATATCTCTCTGAAATGGGTTACAAAATCTCTTTGCCTCTGTCAAGAACTCAGAAAAAGTTACAAAATAGAAAGTCAAAGGGAAGAAGAACTCCTTTACCATTCCAACTCTTAGGCTATATATAGGGTGTTTTGACCATCTTGGAATTCCTCTAGGATGCAACAAGCTTTGGATGGTCAAGAAAACCTAAAACCTAAAGTTACAAGAGAGACCTAAAGAGAGAGAGAAAAGAAGCGGTGAAGTGACCAAGTCAAACAGATATTAATAGATATTTCTTTCTCTTCTCCTAATCTGGCGACTGTAATCTGATTCTTTAGATGGTAGCTGGTAGTATTTATGTTGAATCTGGATACCTGTGCACACCTATTCACCTACACTCCTTTTACAATAACTGTCCTTCTTGTCTTGAACAGTGCAGTGCCAAGTGTTCACCTTATTCATCGCCCAAGACTTCTTCCTCTTCTACAGACTTCTTTGCACTTGTGGAATCTCAGCCATAACTCTGCTCAAACTTGCAACACGTTGAATCTCCTTCCTTTTTACCGATATTGAAACAAATCTATTTCAGATATCAGCAAACCGTTCTGTGCATAATCTTCTGCAATGTAGAGCTCCTTGATCAATTTTGGAACACTGCAAACAAAGCAAAGTATTACTTCTGCAAACTGAACAACCTGGGCTCTGAACATACGATGAATGCAAATGAATGCACCATCAACTCCTTTAATAAAATCTACTCCAACAGTCCATCAGTTCTGTCAACATGGCTGCTACATTTTTCACCTTTTGAAAGATCCCTGCGAGTGAGCGACACATCCTCTTTATTTCTTATCGCATACTCGCCACCCATCTTAACTTCATTTTTCATCTTCTGTGATTGAGCGATGACTAAAATTTTTCTTAGTCATTCCATGTCTATCGCATACTTGCAGCACTTTTTTGCTTTGCTCTTTGATACTCGTGAGTGAGCAATACCATCTGCTCTCTGCTTAGTTGCCAACTCGCGAGCTGCCTTCCTTTTACTTGAGTTGATCAGCGACTGTGCAAGTGCTTCTATTCCTAACTTGTTGCATAGTCGTGAGCTATTATCTGATCACCTTTATTTACTGGCGACTGAGCAACGACCCTCCCTTTTTAACCCATCACATAGTCGCGAGCGGTTTAGAATGACTTTCAGATCTTGAGCGGCTGCGCGACTGCATGAAGTTTCTTTGTTGCGGGACTATGTCATTAACCATGGTTCCATCTCCAGACCTGGCAAAAATGTGCCTTTTACCCCTGGCTAACGTGAGTTACAATCTAGCGACTAGGCGACACAACTGAAATCAAAGTCGCGAAGAGTTAACATTAACCCATCATTCATTCTGCGACTTTGCTACTAATTTTTTTTCTTAACTTTCACAGTTGTCTCCTTGGCATTGAATTCTTTCTTTCTATTTCGAGACTGCGCGACAACCCCTTATCGCCAAGTAGGGAGGACTTTCTCTGTAGGGAACTTTTCTTCCCAGACTTCGTGACCGCCGTTGGATCTTCTTATCTTTTAATCTAACGGTCGTCGCATAATCACCAGATATTACTGCATACCCTTAAATATTTTTGCGATTCGGCGACGGAAGGGAAAAACACTTAGTCTCATAGTCGCTGAATCCTTTTATCTTCTTCTGGCGATCAGGCGATAGCCCCTCAGTGTCCATCCATCTTATGACACATGTCACACAACCATTTGTTCACTTTCTGCATACTGAAGAACTGAGTCATCACCCTGCTCTGGCGACATCCCGACTAAGGATTACTGTAGACCACAGACGGTTAGTCGTGGAGTCTCGATTAAAATTTATTAACCGCCATTCCATCACGAGACTACGCGACTAAAGGTCGGACCTAACTGTTAGCTGTGACTGATTTGGCAACAAAGAGACCGAAGGTAATTGCGAAGTTGAAAGATGTTTTCTTAACTGTTAAAAACTTCACGCGATCACCCGACTGAGCAGTGGGTCCCATCTTCACAAAGGCTTACAACATGGTTATTCTGCGACTACCCGACTAAAAGGAATCGCTAAGTTTGAGAACACAGAAGGAATATGTTGTTTTGTTACGAGACCACGCGACACAAAGGGAACGCAAAGTCGGGGAGAGACAAGGAATATTCGGCTGGGGTCTCGCGACAAGGCGATTCAAATAAAACACATGCCCTAAGTGACTTAGAAAAAGTAACTGCAAAATAGAAAGCCAAGACCTAGGGTTTATGGGTTGTTTAACACTTGGAAGACTGAGGGTTTCCAGGGTTTTTTGCAAATTTGGTTAAGTGCAGACCTGAAGATCTGAAAACATGACAGATAAAGCCAGATGAACCAAAGATAGCTAAAATGGACACGCCGGAAGGACAGAGAATAGGACAAGGAAATAGGACAACTTAATCCGTTCATAACAAATCCACCTAACTGATCTTGGTACCGAAAATCGGTAACAGTAACCCGCTGATACAAAAAGATCAAGTTCTTTATCACAATAAGTTTTATTTGGCTATGAAGACATACCTGTATCCAACACTTGATAAGTAAATGCACCTAAATTTTCTCCTATTGTATTTTCTTCTTCAACCTCTGCATCCATCATGGTGTCCTCATTGTTCTCATCTTCTGAACCGA
The DNA here is from genome assembly GCA_018584345.1 of Thuja plicata. Taxonomy (NCBI): domain Eukaryota; kingdom Viridiplantae; phylum Streptophyta; class Pinopsida; order Cupressales; family Cupressaceae; genus Thuja; species Thuja plicata. The sequence goes on from MU226871.1 coordinate 211,375, forward strand.
TTGTTGAACTCGATGCTCCCAAATTATCAAGGTTTTGAATTCTTGCTCTTCTTTCTTGTTGTCGTTTTGCCTCTTTCTCTCTATTTTCTGCAATCTCATCAGCTGTCAGAACCTTTCTTTGCCTCTTTCTGCGTTTGTTTGATCTCATGTTTGCACCAAATTTTGAATTCAAATGAATCCCTTCTTGTCAGATCCAAAACAAGACAAGAAAAGAGAATGTTCTTTCAAA
>MU226871.1:211793-222224 GCA_018584345.1 Thuja plicata
GGCACCCATTTTTTGAATTTTAAATAACGGGTGCCCGTTTCTAAAAACTAGGAGTGGGGACTGTACCTCCGCCTTAGTTTTTGGTTTGGGACAGGCTCGGTCCCACCAAGCTTGTGCTTGGCCTTGCAAAAAAATGACTAAGGCATTTAAAAATAAAATTTGCGTCTTGTCATGATTTTTCAGAGGTCAACCCGAATGAATTTTTAGACGAAACAAAAAGCCATTTCAGTTCATATTGTACAGATTATAAAAATATAATTTTTATAATGATATAAAAAAATTTAGTATTTTTCCAATAATTATTACGCCAAATTGGTACCTAAAGTTGAAATAGTAAGGTTAACTAAAATTTTAATAACTTTTTTGATTTTAGGTTTTTGAAAAATAAATTATATGTGACCAATCTACATAGAATTTCTTTCAAGATAAAAAAAAAAAGAAAATCCAAAAAAAAAGTGAAATTTTCATCAAATTATTGTGGCCGTACACCAGAGGTTTTGAAAATGTACTTTATACTCAATTAAAAATGAATAAAAAAAAAATATTCAATTAAAAAAAAATCAAAAATATTCTGACCAATCTTTGATGTGTTAGCTACCTTTCCCCAGAAGGAGTAACAAAAATTTATTTTTTTACTTCAAAATAGGGTGGTCGTACACGTGTGTGGTATGGTCCTGAAACTGAAATTTTTAAAAGGGGTTTTTAAACATGCCTACTAAAAAATATTTTTGACCATGTGGGTATTAAAAAAAATTACATATTTGAAAACTAGACTCCGAGCACTACATTTTCTATTAGTTAATTTTTCTGAGACTCAATCTCTAAGTGCCTCAAATTTTGACATTAATTGACTGCACATTTGAAAAATAGGAAAAACACTTCCACTTTTTGCTCAAAAAGTGGACTCAACTTCTTGCCGGCACCCAGCAAGAAAATCTGCCATAATATTATTTGACCTTTCTACCCAAAGAATATTGAAAGCATCAAAGAACTCTAACCTATCCCAGACTGCATACTTGTACAATTTCAGTCTATCATATTTTGCAACATACTATGACCTGATCTGAGCTATAATCAATTGGGAATCCCCATGAATTTTCAAACACTTAATTCCATGTTTAATGGCAATGTACATTCCCAATATCAAGGCCTCATACTCGGCTGTGTTATTTGTACAATGAAAGGTTAACAGGAAAGAATATTTGAAAGTAATACTTGATGGGGAAATGAATAAGACTCCTACTCCTGATCCTTCCTTGGAGCATCCTCCATCAAAGTACATTTTCCATAGTCCATCTTGTTGCAACAACAACTCATCAATAATTAGATCAGTATTCCTCAATAATGGTTTGATCTCTTCCATAAAAAAAATTTCCATGTCAATATCTATACAACAATTTAATTGGTCATGCATAACCATCTCCACCATGAAAGGTGAATGAGGTTCTCTATACAACTTGACCTCATTACCATTTACAGGAAATGTGGCATAAGATAACTCTAACTGTAGTCTTCCACCCACTGTTGCTGCCCATTGTCTTGACAGAAGCGTACCATAATGGGGTTTTGTATCTACAACAACTATGTCCATTTTGTAAGTAGTTTATGGGAGAGAAGCAATTTTTACTTCAATGTCTTTCAATATTCCTATCATAGGAACTTTCCTATTATCCATTGCATAACAACTTCCAGCAATAGTGGTGACCTGAAGGCCTAATTCTTTCATGACATGATGTGACATTGCAGTTGCTGCAACACCAAATTCTATCATGCAATTCTTCACTAATAAATTTTTAACCACCAAAGTGACATAAAATGAGTCAATAGAAAGTGGTTCTTGAGCGATTACATTGCCAATGCAGATATTGGAAATTTCTTTTCTTTTTCCTTTTCCTTTTATTTTTTCATCCTTTTCCTTGATAGGTGGAATTTCCTTCTTATCACCATTTGAAGTCAAGGATAATTTATCATGGTTTGACGTAGAGACATCATCTATCCCTTTCAAAAGTGCTAATGCAACTTCTTTATGCTCTTTTATTTTCAACATCTCCATTAGTGGGACAAAAAAATTCATTTGAGTCAGAGCATCTTTCATGTCAAACATGGGCAGTTCAGAAGATACATCACCCATTTTCTTACCTTTCTTGGTTTTATCATTGGCTACTTTCTCCTCTTTTGTTTCTTCTTTTTCCTTTTGATCAGAATAAAGTTCTACTTGTCTAGAAAACTTATTATCTTTTCTTTCCTTGACCTGAGAATTTACAGCACTTTGAGGGGAGTTTTATGATATATGTAGAGGAAATTTTACCTTGAGTAGGCTCCACTCTCCTATTTCTCAAATTGTATGCATCCCTGGCTTGATTGATGGCTGCAGCAGTCAAGGACCTCTTTTCTTCATCAGTAGGAACTTTGAAATGAGAATGTGACTTATCATTTCCTTCTATATTTACAGTTGCTTGTGACATAATATCAACCTCATCATTTGAATCAGAAACTATAGATTTCTAATACTCTAAGTATTTCCCTCTTGTATCAAGGATATCTTCAAGAGGCTCATACTTATTTAAAGACCATGGATAAGGTCTTTTCACTATAAACATATTAATGGCAGGGCCTTCTTGCGCTGCACCTGTTTGTTCATCCCTCTCATCCATTTGATCAGATAAGGCTTGGGCTACCACACATTGATATGAAGAGTGTGGCATGTTACAAGAAACACACCAAGGAGTATTTTCAACATAATTTGTACTATTCCTTTTAAGGGGATCAGGGGTTTCCTTGGATTTTTAGTTCTCTTAATCTTCAGGGATGGGCTTACCATTATTCCATTTTGTATTGTATGGGTAATCCCTTAGGTTAGGATTCTTATCAAACCTTTGGTTTGAATATTTTTTATCACGATAACCTCCCCTGTCATTTTTGTCAATTTTTATAGCGAGATATTTTACTGTACTTACTAATTTTTCAACCATGTCATCTTCTTTGACAGTCTAGCTAGCTTGTCCCTTTTCTTTCCAAAGTTTACTATCATCCCTTTTTCCCATCTTTCCTGATGCTCACCTATTTCACTCAATGTCAATAGCTACTTTGTATGCATCCCTCAAGGTTGTTGCATTTTTGTCCCTAAGCAGGTAAGACATCTTACTATCAGCAGCATTAAAGTAAGTGGTTAGACATACTTCTTCATCTAACCTCAACACTTAGAACAATTTATTCATGGCCTTGTGGAATCTATTGTTAAAGTACAACATACTCTCATTAGGGAATTTATTGATGTTATTAAATTCATTCAACATATAACTAGAGTTCACATGTTCTATGTATTGTTCCCTAAAGGATTTTACAAACTCTTCCCAAGATGCAATGCTACTATTTGGTAAATTTCTAAACCAATCCCTAGCATCTTCCACTAAAGACTGAACAAAAATCTTCATGATGACATCTTCATTTTCTATTTCAAAATCAATTATCTTATCTATAAAATCTTTCAGATGTTCTTCGCAGGTTAGGACATTATTTCCTGTGAACCTAGGGATTTTGTCTCTTACCTCATTGGGGATCGCATTTGGGTGACCTGGGATGCCCTCAAAGAATAGGGGTTGATATTTGTTAATATGAATAGGTCTCCTTTGAAATTTTCCTAGAGTGTTGTTTACACTCGGGCTTGCTGCTCCTTGATTTTGAAAATGTGGGGGAACACCTTGCTTCATACCAGAGTTTTGAGTATTTGGACCAAAACCAACAAGTTTTTCACTTATGTTTGGACAATGAGTTTGACTACTTGGGACAATACCACTGTAATTTTGTTGTTGTGTCCTAGTGTTAACAGGTATAGAACTGCTTGCTGTTGTGTTAATATTGGCATGCAAAAAGGAAATTCTCATTTTCATGTTAGTGGTTGCAGTTATCAATTCCATTTTCTGTAGTTGTTTAGCTAGATCTTCCTTGAGCTTTCTAACTTGTTCAATTTCTAAATAAAATTGATTCATTCCTGCAGGGGCAATCTTATTATGATTAGGCTCATTGATACTTATACACACAACCTTTTTTTTTCCTTTATCTGAGACATTTTTATCATTTCCTATGAGCTTTACATTTTACTTAATTTCTTCTGGGAATAATTGTCTATGGTAGGTCCTTCTTCATCAAAATCATCTTTGCTAACATTTGACTTCTTGCTAGAAGCTTGTTTCCTCAAAGCTTCAAAGTCACCAAATAGATCCACATCAATACCTTTAACCTCTTCATTTAAACTTGTAGCCTTGAACTCATTTCTTCTTGTTTCTGCCAAGAGTTCTTCTCTCTCAGTTAACAATTCATAGAGTATTTGTTCCATTTTCTTCCTTACATCTGCTATTTCTGGTTCTTGTTCATGCATTTTCCTTCTCAAAGCCATGATCTCTTCTCTTAAATTATTATAATCATAGGATGTTGTTTCAGCAACAGATGTCTCTCTTGGTTGTTCCAGTATTTCCTCTGCAGGGAAGAATCCTACATCTGTAGTTTCCCCATCTCTGAAAGGATCAAAGTTTGTATCATCTCTATAAGAATCAACTGGCCCTATGGGTTCTACACTTTCAGATGAAGATGACCTTCTTTCTAGAACAGGGGTTTACATTTTCCCCTTAGAGGTATTTGGGGAATCATGATTAGACCCACCTCTCTTGTACCATTGTCTCCTTCCAGGCGTATGGAGTTCCTCTCTAATATCCTTCTCAGGATTAGCTTTGAAATAGGACCTGGTATTTCTTTGCCGACTCATTCTCAGATCAGACAAGAATTTTCAAATGATTTATTATACAGAACTTGGATGCACAAAGTTTAGAGTCGCCAACTCTTTGCAGAGGACAAATATATATAAAATAGTTGGGAGACTTATCCCAACTTAAACATTCTTTTAGAAAAATAAGTCTGAATGAGGCCTAAATGCAAGGTTTCATGATAATTTCTCACCTTGACCAAGTTTGTAATCAAAAGAGCACTATTCTTTTGGTTGTCTATATAACCACAAATTCACTTTCTCCTATAAAATTTCCTTCAAAACAAATACTAGAGCAAATCAGAATATTCAAATTCACTACTCAGTCAAAATAAGATAATATTTGTATCATTTTTAGGATGAGGACCTTCAAGATTTGTGTAATGACAAATAAATAGAATAAAATTGCTCTTACAATAATGAGGAAGAATAGACTTATTCTTAGTATCACAAGGACTAACTCTTTAATAAACATAGCCCCAAGATATTAATTGTAATCCCCAATAGAGTTGCCAATTTGTTAGCACCTTTTCTTGTTGAATCACTATATAGCTTATCAAGCTTGACCCTCAGATTCTCAATTCTTGATTCATACAGGTAAAATGCTAATTAACAAGGATATAATCCTTCTACACTTCAAGCTCCACAAACATGGGTGGGCGTACCTTTCATAGATTAATGATCTTCACTAAACCTAATAGTGGACAAACTGATTCACTCTTGCCTTTATACTACAACAGTTAACAACACATCCTGCAGATGAACATCACTAACCTTATGCAGAGTTTAATAAGCCAAACCATGAACTTAACAAGAGTTGAACTATCAGTGTAATAAGGACATTCATCCTTGTTATTTTTATAGTACTTGACTAAGGAAGGGTAACCTGATGATTTTCCCTTCAAGGAATTAGCAAATTGAATTGTATCTTTTGAATACAATTAACAAACATGAATGTTGATTTGATTTATGATTGATGATGAGCACTACTTATTAGAACTTAGACAAGTGCCTAATCACGGGAAAAGAGTCAAATGAGATATAAATTCATAGGAAATCAATTAATTAGAACACAAATAAAACCCCAGATAGAATTCCTTACAAACTATCCTCTCATTCTCACATCCATGTATCAAATTCCACACTAATACCCAACCCTCTGGAATTACTCACAAGATTGACTCCCCCCTTGAAGGAAACCTACAAGTAATTGTACACTTACCTTATAACTAGTATGTTTGAAATGCCTTACAAATTAAACATACAAGAGCATAAACAAAAGTACATGAAGACACCATGGATCTAAAATAGGAAATTCCACTGTATTTTTATTAATATCCTACTGCTTCAATACATTCCAATAGACCAAACTTGAGAACTCAACAAAGTTTGAAGTCTGCCTTGTAATTATAAATTCACCATCATTTACAAAGTATTACAATTTCCTATATATAGTCTGCATTAGTCATATTGGAATCCTTAAGGATCAAGGATGCAACAAGCTTCGGATGACTAAGCTATAAGACAAAACATATGATCCACACATAATACAAAATAACAAGTGGAGTGATAACCACTTTTGTTACAAGACATTCAAAGTAGTTTGTCTTCTGACCACCTGGTTATTGCATTTACTTTAAACTTGTTCGAAATTAGCCACCTAGGGTTTTCTATCCTTGATCTCATTGACAAAAATCTTTTACCTTTTCTTGTCTTATTCAAGATGCTAGGAATTAATACCACTTGTAATATTTTACACATCACCTCCCTCTTCTTGATCAACTACATTGTATTTTTCTTTCAAGGAAGTGTACACCTTGTCACTAGGCCAAGAGAAACTGATGACTTCATTGTTTTGGTTGTTGATATCATTCCAACTAACACTTTCTTTCTCAACTTCCTCTTTCCAGAATTCAAAAAATGACCTGGCTTTGCTAATGATTTCCACAGTTTGAGAAAACAAAAGTGTGCTTTACAAAGTAATAATACTGTTGGTCCTGGTTGCCAATGCCCCATTCATTTGTCTCATCCACAATGCTTCATTTTTTATTTCACCATTTTTCTTGAAAAGATTAGGAAACATTTCATAACTGTTTAGGCTTAGAATTGTCACCCCAACTCAGGCATTAGGTCTACATGACAATTCCATCCTGACAATGGAAACCTCCTCTAGTTGTGGGTGAACTATGGATGAGGAAGAGTCTCCGAATTCTAGGTTGGTTCCTATTTGGTATGGAATATCACCTCCTAGTTTGTAACTTAATGGGAAAAGGGAAGAATGATTTAAAATGAATGGGAAATGGGGTGATACACCAAAATGAAATCAAACTTTATTTGGAAAACCAAGCAGTAATCCTAACTCATATACCACATTTTGATGCTTCGAATCTCTGATCAACATATAGGTTAAATGACTTGGCTGCTAGGGTATAGACCACAAATAACTTAATCAGTCAACAAACATACATATTCTTCATGAGTTCTAGATCTTGTCCACGTAGAGGAGGAATAATAAACATTCACTTCTCCTAGCTACCAAAATGAATAACACTTATGAAGAAAGATGAAACAGGATTCTGAAATCAAAACTCAAGAGCATATAGAAAAAATAGATCATCTGCTTTATTATCCTCCAAAAATCTAACAATTAGGTTACAAATAGTATCTCCAAGGCATCAAGGAACAATGAATTCACTTTGAGCCTTTTCTCCAAGATCTATAACTCAATGGATACAAAATGCATGAAAAAGTGGTATAGGAACAAAATAGTTCACTAAAACCTCTTTTCCACCAAATCTAAACCCTTTCAAATGAATATGAGGCTTAGCTATATAGCCCATATGCCTCAATTTCAAAAAAATGAAAACTCCCTCCAAAACTCTCCTCTAAAATAGATAGAACCCCCGAATTTTGAGCCCAAACAATGCCTACAAATCAGCCTCCCATCGAGCCCCCAAAATTTTTAGCTCAATCCCTAGTTTTAAGGCATAATTGATGCCTAAAATCTAGCTTTAAAGGTTCATCTCGAAAATGAGATCACCAAAATGTAATTGGTATCTAAAAGATTTACATCTTTTTCATAATGTTACCAATCCTCTCCACCAATGTAAGCCCCCTAAAGTTGGTGATTAAAGATTTATATCTTTTTTCATAATATACACCAATTTAAAAAAAAAAAACCACCAAAAACATAACCCAAAACATCTACCCCAACTAAATTTACATAAAACCCTAACTCTAAAGCATAGCTGACATCTAACCCATGGTCAACATGACCCATTTCAAAATATCTGCCTCCCCATTGTGGCACTAGGAGAGCTCATCCTTGCAGCTGCAGTTACCAAAGGCATTAACTGCTTGGTACTTTGATGGACTCCAAATTTCCATCTATTTCGACATAGGTATTATCTTTCATTTCATATTTTGCATTTTGGGAAGAAGTTTAGGGTTTTTTGAAAGCCCTAATTGTTTAGAGTCGCCATGCTGTAGTTATGAATTCATCGTTGGCTTTTGGCTGGAGTTTGATGAAAATCTAGAGACTTCTTCAAGTTTACTATCTGTACATGGGCTGGAGGGTTGGTGTTTGGTATTGTGATGTACGTTTTAACTGGAAACTTCTCCTTGAAAGCTCGGGCTGCATGTAGAATGTGGACTCTCCACTGCAGATCTGTAGTCTAGAACCCGTGTTCTCTTTAACACATGGTGATTTATCTGTTGACATTTTCATTGAATGGCACTATGGTTTCTTTAATACCTTACTTAGAACTTGAGTAATTTTTTTAGTAGAGCTCAGGCTCTTGATGAAGCGAAAGTCATGCTGTTGACCTCGACTCTCTTTGCATACTGTTGCTATCATCCACATGTTATTCTCTGTATTTTGACTGGAGTCTTATTGCACAAATATTGCTCGCCACATAATATGGCACTTTTCCTGCATCCTCACGAACTCGGGCTCATCTTTGATCTTTGATTTCCATTTGCACATTCGACTGGTCTTCACCCGCATGCTATGAACCTCTAACTGAGATCTCAAGGGTTTCACTGGGAGCTCGACTGAATTTAAGCAAGACTAGAGATGAGTATATCTTATTTCACTTTTGCTATACTTTATCATTTCATTTTGTGTTTGCATCACTGAAATCTTTTTAAAAAATTTGTAAAAGTCGAGTCTATCTTTTACACATTGTACTATTTTTAGGGCTTTCTTTCTTGTTATTTCCTTTCAGCATTCTGATGAACAACTAAAATATGTAGCTTTTATTACCCTTGGTCTTGCATCGTTTGAACTCAAACATTCTGTATGAGTTGAAAATTCTTCAACATGCTTGAGTTAATCCCGCAGCTGTCTTTGTGTCTTTTAAGAGTCGAGCTCGGGCTTTAGTGCTCTATCACTGGCTCACGACTTAGTGACTCACGGCTGTTGAAAGATTTTATCCTCAATTATTTTTATGCACCTTCTTGACACTCTTGTGTTATTGAACTGTGATGGTTGAGCACACAAAAATAATGCTTGGTTCTTGTATTGTACTGTTTGAATCTGAGATCACTGTAACTTTCATGTATCTTCTGCATAGATCTAAACAACAGCCACCATATTTTATTCTATCGGTTGAGCTGTAGCTCCCCTATGGCCTTTGAAGATACATTTGAGAGCACATTTATGCTACTTGGGATTTCCTTCAGGATTCATTGTGATTGTAAAAATGAACTTTAATCAATTTGATGTTGCAACATTCCCCTAAAATACAACATGTCTATCATTATATACCTAGCTACATATTTTTAGGCTGTATCATTCTTAAGAATTTTGATAATGAGCACCAAAAATATGATTGCAAACTATTTTGATATTTTGTTTATCAACAATTTAGTTATGACAGGAATTATAGCATATATTTTCACTTTCAACAATGAAATCCGTTTATGGGGTTCAAGCACAGGCTCGTGACACCCATAAACAGATTTATGTAACCTTAATCTTGATATTTAGCATAAATTCAGAAAATGAACAATATCTGAACAACACACCATTCTGTGAACATCATAATTGAAAGCTCACTGCATCCCTTTTCATTCTTGACTGTGACAAATACCAGTCTTCTTTTGAATAATACACCACTCTGAATAGCTCAAAAAAAACATCAAAACAAATGCATTATGTTAGTGAACATGACCCAGTGGTCAATTTTGTGCATCAATCAGACCACTATTGTGCTCACTAACCTAATGTTGTATTTCTGCCTTTTAACAGTGCTTTTCTCTTTATGTGCATACACACTTTGTTATTGCATTGAATACCCGAAATATATGCAGCTATGAAATAATTTGATATTGTGTGATGTTTCCATTCTTTTGCATTGCTTTGTTCCAGTTGGATCTAACAAACTTTTAACCATGATGCAGGATAACCCCTAAAGACCTAGAACCAAACAGATGCAGACTTACACAGAGGACCGGAGGACTTGGACCAGACATGACAACCAGCTCCTGATATGCAAATGACACTTCAAGGCAATGCAAAGGACCCACTCATATTTCTATCACTTCTTTCTATTCTGCCTTTGTACTCTTTTTATTGATTTGAAATATGAAAAATGAAAGAACATTTGTAAATTACATTCAGTATGAATGCACAATGTAATGATCAATTATGAATTTGGCTATTTTGACAT
>MU226871.1:222815-244584 GCA_018584345.1 Thuja plicata
AGACTTTAGATTATAGAACTTATGAACCAATAAGAGATGGATTATTTTGTGAAAGAATATTTGGACCTAAGAAAAGGGGAGTTTGTGCTTGTGTAAAACCTACAATGATGGAAAATGAGAACGAGATTTAAATCCTGAGTACATTGCATGAGAGTAGCATGTATCTTATCAGCATACCTATGTTTTATCCACACCTTTGCTTCTTTAAAAGTTTCACAATCTTCATCCCATTTCTTCTTGGATTGTTCTAACTTAATCCTCTTAGCAATTAATCTTTCTCTCTCTAAATCCATGTTTTCTTGTGTAGTAGGACTTGATGGCATAGGAGAAGGAGGATAAGTTATAATTGGACTGGATGATGAGGGCTGGTGTGGATCCTATGCAATCATTCCTTGAGGAGAAAATTGAGCCGTTTGTTTACCTTCTAGGATAGCAATTTTATTATCCTTTTCAATAGATTTTATTCTTTCATCATTATTTTGGTCTTACGCTTCTGATCTCTTCTTCCTATTTTTCAGCCAATTTCATTTTGAATCTTTCTGATTCCAATGTGAGGCCAGCTTCTTCTACCCTTGAAGTGTCTGCAACTCTTTTTACCAAGAGGCTACCTGCATGCATTACACGATCATCTTCATTAGTTGTCTTATGGATCTTCCTTCTTATTTTCCATATAACCAGGGCTCGATGATCTTCACTAAATTTTACTCCCTTTGATGCTTGTTGTGCTTCTACCTTAGTAGAATGGACAGTCTTGGTTTCCTTTCTCATAGAATCAAAAACAATAGCATCTGCTATGTCCCACTCTGGAAGTATTAATACCTCTTCCTTCTTGACCAACTCTCTTCCTTCTTTAGGAGTTATCCTTTCAAACTTGGATATCATTTCCTGTTTTATCTCATTTTCAATTTATTCTTTTCTCCTTGTAGGTTGTTCCTCTTCCTTTTGTTGGCATTTGTCTTTGAATTCATTGATATGAATTCTGAATAAGAATTGGAAAAATACTCTAGATTTAACAAAATTATCATCAGAAAGAAACTTGTCACTATCCTGTTGTGTCAATGGGTCTAATTCTTTCCCAGCGTATTGTGCAACTGTTAAATCTAGTTCAACATGTTTTGGAGCTTCATGAATCCCTTCTTGTAGCTCTTGGGCTATGACATATATCTACCCCGCACTTCCCATTTGTAATAATTTCTCTTCTATAGCATGTTCATCCATATGCATAGGAGATTGGGAAGGAGAGTAGATTTCTTCATGTTGTTGTTGTTCCAACTGTCCTTCTACCCTTTGCATTTTGGGGGATGACAATGATTTATTACTTGGGTCTAATGGCCTTTTCCCTTTTGGATCAAGGGTCTTTTCAGCTCTTGGTAGGACTGTCCTATATCCTATCCTTTGGTATACCACATACTTCCCTAGTGGGACATTTCTAGTGGGCATTATCCTACCCAAAATTTCTTTGTCCCTCTCTAGCTCTGTTTGTAAAATGATATCATTTTTCTATTTTAATGTGTATCATCTTAAAATGGAAGCACTTCCATTTTGATAGGTTTAGCACCCTCATTTAGTATGTTTGCATATTAGGTTTGCATCTGTGCTTGATTATCCATGTGTAGGTGAAATTAGGGTTAGGATCTAATAGATCCTCCTATATTTCCCTCTCCATGACTCTTCTTTCAAGGTAGTGCCTATGTATTGGTCCTCCTGGGCCTCATCCTACTCTCTCCCTAGGCCTCTAGGCCTTCCTAACATTCTGGCACATTCCCCCACCTTCCTAGGTCCCCAGCTGACCTGGGAACCTCTCAGCCACTTTCTGGTGACCTCCCTAAAACCTCAGGTCAGGGTCGAGGTCGACATAGACCTCTGTCGGGTGTTGGTCCCCGCTTTCAAATCTGGAGCTTATCGGGGTCCGAAACTTAAAGTAGGTCCCCGGGTTTGGATGTGGAAGTGTTTTCTCTGATATTTGAATTAATACATTCCCTCCTTGGTTGGTGATTGTGATTGGACCATGATTCAAGGTAGAACTTGAATTAGGATCCCTTGCATTTCCCTAGGAGACCTATGTTGAGATCTCTATATAAACACTCTCTTTTGCCTTCATTTGATCATGAAACAAAATCGGGAGATGACATGATGAAATGATGATGCAAACAAGCAAGAGGATGATATAGAAGGACAAGCTAGGAGGACATATCATCATCTTCAATCAAGCATTTTGAGGACAAGCTATGGTGGATCTTCATTGAAGAAAGAAGGCTCTCTCTTTAGATCTACTATTCTCAACATTCAAGCATTTCAAAGGACATTATCATGGGGTAGCAGGTATGGATTGTGAGTTGATAGGAATACTTTAGCCTTGGGGGCTTGGTATTCTTTCTTTGTCATATTCTAATCTATGCATTGCTTTCTCATTTCCATGTTATGTTAGGATTGTTAATCTAGAAGATTAGATCTTGATATTGCATGTTTAAAGACTCTTTTCAAAACAGCAATACACACACACTATACATTCTATATTAGGCTATTCCTAGAGGTGGAGATCACCAAAGCGAGGGTTTGACTAAGGCAAAACCCTATATAGCCACCCCAAAAATCCCTCTTTTTAGATATTTGCAGGTGCCATTTTCGGGAGTTGCAGGTATAGAACAACAGATTTGAGACTAGATTTGGATACCCTTTTCAGCGAACTATCAAGATCCACAAACAGATTTTCTATCAACATTGTACAGGTCAGGGTCAACATTATTGGGTCAGGGGTGACATTTGTGGGTCAAGGTTGACATTTTTCATAAGACGGCATCGAAACGAAAAAATAATTCTGGGTTTTGTTCGTCTCTGCATTTCAGTTCTGGATCATACTTTAGATTTTCCAGAAACTCAATACAGGCTTCAAAAATGAGTTTTTCTAGATCTTCTATATTATGAGGTAAGTATCTTATCCCACTATTCTCTACATATTTCTTTCCATCCTTTTGATCATAAGAATTAAGTGTAAGAAACTAAAAATTGGCCTTAGGATCTCTTTCTTATCTCATCATGCAAATCTTACTTAAGAAATCCTTTATGAGCCAAATTTAGACATTACATAATGCCTACATGATATCTTCAAACATCACCATTAAGGACTCAATCTTCTTAGCTCATGGTTGAAAATCCTTCAAAGGGCCATACAACTTATCAAAATTTTGTGCAAAATCAAGGCTTTTCTTGTATGATATCCACTTTTCATTTTTGGTCTCTTGTTCTATTAGATTAAATTCATTTCTAATCACATCTTCAGGAAAGTTGAACTGATAGTCCAACACTAAGCATCTTGTCTTCTCCCTGAACATATCCTTGATAAATGCTTCTGGATCAACACATCTCGACATTGCAATAGTCAGATTATAAGGGTCCAAATATGTCTGCAAGTGTTTCCATCCTCCCTTTGTGATGATGAATTCATGGGCATCTGTGATTGTGCATAAAATGGTTCCATTCCCTCTTCCTGTTAGTGCTTCTTCTTGTAGGCCTCCAATCTGTCTTAGAATTTCTGCTAATCCTATCTCAAGGGGCACTCTATAGGGTAATATATATTTGGCACTCCTCTGAAGCTATAAACTCTAAACACTGTTGATACTGGGTAAATAATAATGTCACCCCAATAATGTACTATATTAAGATCTTGCTTATATTCCTTTGGCCTCAAAAGCTCCAATAGTGACATAGGAATTCTAGAATCATCAGACATCAGTAATTCCCTAAGTCTGGCAAAAAACATCTATCAAAAGTGATACAACTTGTACCTTTATTGTCCCAAGACATATGTATTCCATAATTGCACAGGAATATCTTCATCATCCTTGACACTCATCAGGTTCATCTCTTTCTCAAAGTAATCTGCCCCCTTAAATAGAAACATGTGCATCAGCATGGAGTACCATGCAAAAGTTTTGACAACTTTAGATTTCTTGATGCCTATTAAACCCTAATGAATTAGGTCTGCAATGTATGGAGAAAAATAAAAAATTATTGCTAAATGAGGATGCAAGATCTGGACCATCATGAACATATAATGGATGGGCATCTCATTTTCTTCATCATCCCCAAAGATTTGACAAAGAGCCCTATATACTCTTATGGATGTTGGAGTAAAGTAATCAAGCATAAAAGGTTCTTTGGTGTTTGACCCTACTAGAACTAAGTCCCCAATTTTACTAAAAAATCCCTTCAATGGTTCTTCTCTAAAATAGCTCCTTTGGGCTTTGTACATCTCTTTAAACTGATTGAAGTCAATCTTATCCATAGGGTTATCTTTATCATTCAACCTAAAAACTTCTCTAATTTCTTCTTCAGTCACACTAATCACGATGTGTCCATTTTTATCCCTGACCACTCTAGTTATGCTGTCATAATTCTTAGCTATCTACATAAGCATGTCTACATCCATAAAAACTCTAGGTACCACTAATTTACCCACATCAAACTGCCATACATTACTATTTGGGGCGAAGGCATTTCTCTGGCTGAAAACTACTTTGAATAGAGCTAGACCACTCATACCCATCTTGGCATCTCTAACCCATTTACCCAAATCGTGCAGACCATCACCAATTTTCAAACGTGGGTGTTTGGGTACTACCTCCTTTATTTTGGTGGAATCATTAGTTGAGCTAGGCAATTGCTATAATAGGTCATCATACACATTTCTCTCTCGATAGTCTACTTTCCCTTTAAACTCTCTTCTAGGAGGCATTTTGAACTTAGGGTTTTAAAGACTAACAATTAAAAATTTCAAGAATAAAATCTTCTTACTGCAAACCCTAGTATTCCTTCAAATTTCTTAGAACTCAGAAACACCAGTATCAAAAAATTACCCATTTTGCAGATAGCTTGAAAATTTGAATGCGATCGCTGAAACTTTTCTCTGCTTCACAACTTTGATAATTATGCAAAATGAGACTTGAATGATTAATCAAATAACTATCCCATCATTTTTAAGCATTAAATTCCCACTGAGACAAAGCACATGTTCGCCATTACTTTTTCTGAGTTCAAAAAATCATGGCCAACGGTTCATAACTGTTACTTTAGCATTTTAAAACATAACCATCGATCCTAACAACTTTCCTTTACATATGATGGTCCATAATAATTATTTTATATCATTCATCTCCGCGGACACGTGTCACAACAGTGCATTCCTGCAAAGGTTACATTTTGAACACTTTTGATTCGAGGCTTTACGCCCACTGTTAGATCTTCACATACTTAACTATACTTTACCTTACTTTATGTTGCAAGAGGGTCCCATCACTTTGGACACATGTTGCCATGGCACATTCCCTTGAAGGTTAAACATATGTCACTTTTGATCCAAGTCTTAATGCCAGCCATCTGATATTCATAATCTTAACTACAGTTTACCTCACTTTATAACCCGTGGCTATAATCTTGTAGAGACACATGGTAGCACCGCGTAATGCCTTGATGGTTAAATCCAAGTTACTTTTGATCTAAGGCAATAGACCAGCCATTAGATCTTCATTAACCTGTCTTGTCTTTAGTCAACCAGCTGTCTACCAACCATAGTCTCAACTTGCCCAGTGGGACACGCGTCACAGTAGCGCGTTCCCTTAATTCTTAATATCCCTTCATCTAGTGTTTGAGGCTTAACACCCACTGTTAGTTGTTTTTGAAGATGCCACTAACTTATCTGATTCTTTATTATAATGTTGGGCCCGCTATTTTCCAGATGTCAACAGGGCACTTTGCCTCAATGGTGATTTCATCAGCATCTTTATTGTGAGGCTTTGCGACCACCATCAGATTAGATCTAACTTGTCTTCTTTTTAACTTCAACTTTATGACTATGCTTGGACCCACTTGGACACATTTCATTATCACACGAAGCCTCAAAGGTTAATTTCCTTCATCTTTCATCTTAAGGCAAAGCGTGGGCCATTTGATCAAACAGGATCTACGATGATCTTATGACTTGTATTTTAACTGTAGCTAGACCCGCCAGATACATGTGGCATCATGGTGCAATGCCTTAAAGCATAGATCTTGATTATCTTCATCTTTAGGGAATGCATGAACCGTCGGATCAAAAAGAACTTGCCCGATACATGATTTAATATAAATAAAGGACTTACGTGCTCTTAAACTTAGGGAATATTAAAGCATTAGGGACTTAATAAATATTGAACACGACCCCGCTTAACAAGAACACATGGGTTAAAGTCACTTAAGTGAATAATAAAGTAACTTGAAAAAGGAACAAGCCAATGAATAATTAGGGTTTTTCACCCGAAAATGATAGAAATAACCTAGGGACTTTGTTTTTTCTATCTTTTGCTCACCATGCATGGGTTTCAACCTATTGTAAGAAAATTTCATATATACCTAAACAAATTTTGACAATTTAGGACACAGTCTGACATTGGGAACAAATTTTTTTGCAACAAAACCCAGAAGTTATAAATATATCCAATAGAGGAAACCATCTCTAGGCCCTAGGAAGTGGAACAATCCAAATCCCAAGGAAAACCAAAGGTCGGTGCATCCTCTCATCCATCAGACCCACTCCCATAGCCCCTCTTGAGGAAGTTAGATGAGGAATTGGAGAGGTCTCAGAAGTTGGTAAAAGCAAAAAGTTCAAGCATAACATTTTTCTTTGGAGCCACCCTAGTGGGTTCCTGACCCCCACGAACCAAAGTGCCTTCCCTGGCTACCCCATTTGGTTTTTTGTGTGTTGAAGTAGAGGAAGTAGGGACAATTGTTGTAGGAGCACTACTCCACGAGAGAGAAAAAATCCCAAAAATCCCAAAAATCTCCTCCAAATAAGGACTCGAGCCTGGTACCAAAAAATGTGGTCAAGATCTAGGAAATCCCTTCCACTTCCTCCAAAAAAGATGACCCTCCTGAGGATCCACCAGAGATCTCTCAAACCAATTTTGATGATTTATTTTGCGTCAATGAATTGGGTGACCTACATATGGCTAAAGAGAAAAGGATTGAGGAGGAGGTACAAGAGCAAGGTGTCGATATCCTACAAGAGGAGGAAGAAATGGAAGAGGCAAAAAATTGCGCCCAAGAAGAAGAAGAACACTAGTGGAAAGAGGCTAAGAAAAGGACTGAAGAAGAAAAGAGGGAACAAGAGAATAAAAGGGTTGAAGAGCATTTGTTGGCCACTAGGGAACCAGAACTTTAGGATAAATTGTACCCCCAATTGCTACGCTCCAACCTCAAATAGGTTATCAATGCCTATTGCCTCCATCAGTCTCCCCACATGCCAAGGACATCCCAACAAATAATGTTGAAATAGGAGAAGAAAATATAGATAATAATCCTAGTGATAATGCTGAAGAGATGACAATGGAGGGGTTAAAGAAAAGGCCCAAAATATTCATCCTTGGTTTGAAAATGGTGACGAGCGAGGCACAAGGCCCTCTACAATGGTTGGTGGAATCTCGGAGGTGGAAAATGCCAAAAGAGATATCAACTCCTTTGTTGCTAGCCAAAATTTTGACAGAAGGCCAGGTAGCAAAGAAGATGAAGAAGCCCTAAACCCTCCATACAATTTGGAGGGGCCAGATAGAGATGTGGTCGCAACAGTGGCGGCCCCACCCAAGATTAGGGAAGAATCTGAAGTAGAAGCTAAAGAATATACTATAAAAAAGATTCCCTTAGGCCAAAGAGACTGAAAAGGAAAGTTGAGTCTCCTAAATGAAGCAAGCTGAGCTATTTATGACTGGTACAAGAAATAATATCAGAAGGGGAAAGAGCCCCAAGCTTCAGAGTCAAATCTCCGGAGGCTCTTAACCAAATTAGCACTACCCCTCTCTTCTACAATGTGGGGACCCTTCGTCTTTGGAATTTTTCTTCCAAAGGGAAACTAAATGCACTTCGGACCATGAACAAGAAAGTTCTCGCAGTGGATGAGTGGGTAGCTGAACAACTAGAAGCAATGAGAATCTTTTGTCAGAATCTCTCCCAGACTTATACAAAGCTTACGACATCGCCGACCAACTAAAGTGGCTCCTTCCAACATGGCAATTAGAGTCCCAAAAATATGAGGGTTGGAGAGATGATCTTGGGGAAATTTTGGGCCTCGCAAAAGAAAATATGGCCGAAACAAGAATTTTGGGGAACAAACTTTATGAGTTCCCAAAGACCTTGTACTCCATATTTGCGTTTAGAATTAGGACAAGTAAGAAACTGGTAAAGGTGTTAGACACTCATTTACTGCGGTCCAAGATCCAATGGAATACTGTACAAATTTTTTTTGGAAAGTGACATCGATAAATCCATTGAGCCGAGAACATATACTCCCATTGATTCTTTATTAGTTAAATTTGATGAGCTGGTTGATGCATAATTCTGACTGTCGGGAGATTTTGATAGTTCAAAATGGGAAAGATCACCTAGTGGATGTTGAAGGCTCATGTTGTCACTAGGGCCACCTCTGAGATGAAGATAAAGGTCAGGACTGTAAGAGAATATCTTGATGAGGCTACCAGTCGCATGGACTGTTTGGAGGAGGTGGACAAGGAAAACATAATTAAAATATTGGAAGCCTTCAAGAAGTTGATGGAACAATAAATCCTTCAGGGTCTGGAATTTCTCCTCCCGTGAATCAATATTCTTCTATTTATTATTCTTTGAGCATAAGATCCCGCAGTCTGGAGTTCTAAACTTCATTCTTTGTATTCTTTACAATGGTCTATGTTGATGATTCTTTCAGAGCCGACTGACTACCTTCAGAGATCATTTTTAGTATTCTTTTCAGGAACTGAGCAAGTACACCCTGCCCTGAAAATGACAAGAGAAGAGTAGGAAACTACATACATCTTCCCATCTACTGAGGCACCAATTGAGCAATTAATATCTGATGTACAAGGGAGGTACCCAAAGGAAGGGAGCCATCACTTCATTTATGGAGCGTAGGACTCAAGGCACCTAAAATGTATAGTGACATTTGCAAGTATGACGATGTCTCCTTGATGATCGATCCTCCAGATACTTCTTCTTCCTTTCCTTTTCTCTTTCATGTCCTTTTTGATAATTGTAATATAGAATAGGAATGATTTTGATAGCACATATAGTATCAGTTATAAATATTGTATTGAAATGTAAATATATAGGTTGTATAGGAGGAAGATCACGATGTAGATATGGAAGCCTTGTCTATAAATAAGAACTCTAACGCTATTCTAAGGGTTGATAAAATTGATGATTTTGTTGTCCATAGCGATAGTTTCTCTCTTGTTCTTAGCTTAGTTACTTGATCAATCTCTGTGGACTAATGCTCCCTTGGAGCCATAGATGTATCAACTAGTGATACTGGCTCTTAAATTTAATGAAGGAATGAAAGATTACTCTTGGCGTTGCACTTTGTGTTGTCTATGGTTCCAGACTTAACGAATGTCTTTCATGTTGTATGCTTTCCTATGTCCTTTACTCCATTTCCTTTATAGTTAGATGAAATACTTTGCTTCACTACTGATGTATGTTTGGTTGATGATCATATATACATTTGGTATTGTTGTTGGTTCATTGTCTGGAGCACCGTTGATGTTTGAGAATTTATGATTTGACTATAGATAGATTTTCATTCTAACTTTGGCCTATCTTTTTGCATTTGTGTTGTCAAAGATAAGTATTACTTGTAGGGAACCTCACGTACTATAAGTCCCTTTAATTTGATGAGTTTAAAAGCAACAAGCCCCTTATCATAAAACAATCATCTGCCCAAGTGAACCATTCACGCAGTGGCATGACCTAACTACTAGGTGCTTGGAGCCAAGGAGAGCTTGCTCTTTGGTAAAGTTCTTCAAGCAAAGTTGGCCGGTACTTTGGTACCCGGTGACAGCTCGAACCCTATTGGCAAGACTGTCACAAAGTCATGTCAACACCATGTAACAATAAGACCAATGTTGAAGTAGACAATCTAGATCAACAATCTCTAACACCAAAAAAGCTTTCCCCACCCCCCCAAATTAAATACAAACAACAACAAAAGATGCAATTCTATCAATCAAGAGTACAAATTAATATTCACAAATTGTTCTAGATACATAAGGAAATCCTTGTTTATAAAGTTAAGATGAGACTTGAGAATTTATAGGATTGAGACAAGTGTCACAATCCTATGTAATAAGATAAAAACTAAGTATCCTTAAAATACTCTAGAAATTGTCATAATTAATTAATAATAATATTAATAAGTAGAAATTTCTGGTTTATAAGTAGAAGGCGAAAGAGGAAGTACACTGAACCGAGGGAGATTTAATTGATTGACAAGGATGTGTTTAAATTTAATTATTTTGAGGCACACTGCTATATTATGGAGAGTTGTTCTATATTAATCCTTGAATCTGAATATATATATATATATATATATATATATATATATATATATATATATATATACACACAAAATCACAAGCAGAAGATAAATTTGCACATGCTTTGTGTTTCCTGCTTAACTTATGCGTTTGTCATTGTTAGGTCAAGAATATATTAATACAGTTTTCATTTTTTTAATTTTTTACAATGTTTTTTTTAACAATAATGAATAATGAATAATTTCTTTAAACAATCTATTTATATTTTATTTTTTTAAAATTTTGTTCTCTTTATATGTGTAAACCCACAATAATAGCTGTAATTCTTGCTTCAGATGACACAGAACCTGAACATGAATGTTATGTAAGACAAAAGATTGATATTATGATTCAGAAATAAAAGCATGCATTACAATCCCGGCCAGAACAAGTAAATTATATGCAAATAAAAAAATAGAGAAACTATATTATTATTGAAAATAAAGTTTACACAAATTTTATTCATAAAATATAAGTATGTTAGTATTTGAGTCGAAACTCTTTCAGATTATTATGAAACCTGTGAGTCACAAAATTTTGAAATTTAACAAGGTGGTGAAATAGTAGCTTTTGATATTTAAACTATGTCAATAGAAGTACCTATTATGTAACTATTCCACTACCCTATCAAGCACCAGAAATTTAATTCAACATTTCCTTTTTAGACTTACACTTTTGTGACTCACCCGTTTCATAATCAATTGGCAATGTACATTTAATTTAGCTCAGAAGAGGGTTTTAAGCTTTAAGCATTGACAACAACGGTTCTGACACCTCCTGAAACGCTGGAAACTCTGAAATTTTTGGTTTTTCTAAACAAGGCCTTTTGCACTTATTTGTCCATAAATGGCAGTGGACAAATGAAAGCGGCACACGAAAAAGTTGGAGATGCTATTTATCGTCACAGGTTAGTGTGTGCCACTTTGAAATAGCGAAGAAAGTGCCTTGGTTTTTCGTTCTAATGAGTACTAAGATTTGATGAGTTTCAAATCTTAATGCAGGGACAAGAGCGATTGATTGATTTACTTGGCCTTCATGTCTATGATTTTATTCACATTTAAAAGCTGAACTTGTTGTTCTTCATAATATAGCGAGATCTTCTGGTCAGCATCAAAAGGTTTTCTCTTGCAACTCAAAAGTATCTCTTAGAAGATGAGTAACTTGATTATACTAACTGCAACCATGAATGCTACGAGTTGTAATATATTAGGTGGAGCAAAAATTGAGGTGTGGGAGGTCATCTCCTTTCTAAAGGCTTCCATTCTTGTCATTTAGTGAATATGAAGTAATATGGATCTTGAGTTTTTTTCAATATCTATTTGTGGAGATGTATATTATCGTCTGCAGTATCTTTATTATAACATTTTTTGTTTTGTTTTGATGGTTTGGTATTCCACTTACTTTAATCGAAAATATTTATTTCTTTCCAAAATGGTTAGATTGTTTTTGTAAGAATGTAATTCATTGTTTGTAACATAGACTACAAGCCCTAGGAAGAGTGGTCTATTTGGAAGGCTTTAACCTTTCTCAAGTGAGAAAGCGGTAGACAGAACGATGTTATACATCATGAAGTAGATATGTGTATAATTTATAGACTGACAAATCCACAATAAAAACCTGAATCTCCAGATAATGGGATGCCTTGGCACAAGTACATAAAGATATAGAGAATGGGACTTTGTGAAGGTATGCGATGTTGTGACAGAAGAGAATTATCATATGAATTAAAAGCGGGCTGAAGTTCATAAAGATAGACGGTGGCAATATGAATAGAGTTACGGTGGAGGAGGTTTGCTCTTGGCCACGTGGCCACATAGCGCAATGCAAAGGTCAATGACAAAAGTTGGCTTGCACAAGTGTGCTATACGTTCTGCAAATAATAAAGCCGGTCTATTAAACAAATAATGGATGATGCGCAATAGCTTGAGAAACATATAGCAATACAATGAGTGCACAACTTAGTAGAAAATAAGACCATAAAAAGTTGAAAACCAGTAATATATGGAAGCCATGATACCAATGTCTTTCACAGATCAATTCAAGTGGGATGAACAACAAATGATGATGTGTGAGGAGAAACTGATCTCTTCACAGTGAGGAATGTTTGTAAATATTTGTCTGTTAACTCCTCATTGGAGTGTTGAAGTTTACGCTTCTTCAGACAATGGCCATGGAAGATGTCCAGGCTGGCAGTAAAATCTGAATTTTTGGAAGGCTTGAATGCCATCCATTGAAACATTGAAGCGGCGCAATGTGTTTCTCAGCTTAATCCATTCTTCTCGTTCCTTCCTTTCATCCTCTATTGAAACATTGAAGCGGTGCAATGTGTTTCTCAGCTTATTCCATTCTTCTCGCTCCTCCTCTTCATCCTTCACCTTCTCACCTGTTGTGTAATGTAGCTGTAAGTCTTCTTCCTCAATGAAAATCTTCTTCATGATTCTTGTTTGATTCTGATTAACCGTTGTGCCCTGTTGTAAAGCTCTTTCTCCTTTCTTGTCTTCTTCCTCTTTGAAACTTTTATTCTTAATTATTTTCATCATATCGTCCTGAAGCTTTCTTAGAGCTTCCCTCATCTCCTTTTGCTCTTTCAAAATCTCTTTTACATCTCCCTCTATGCCCTCCTCACCAGAAATCGCAGTTATGTTTTCATCTGGCAAGTTGGTACTTGTCTTCTCTGGCAAGTTGGCACTTGTCTTCTCTGCTTCTTCAGTGTTGTTGTCAATGGCTTCCTGCTCCTTTTTTGTGGCGCTCTTCTTCTCAGTTGGCCACCTCTTATGAATATAATACTCAACAATCTCTCTCAAAGAAGGCCCCTCTTCAACTTCCAAATTTCTTAAAACCTCAAGCTTGTTCCATTCCTGCATCAGATCATATAATAAATTTTTATTTTAGTTATAGAAGTAAAATTTGTAACTTCTAAGAGCAGCCCCAGATTAGATGAAACAGCAGAAAGAAAAACAAATACCAATGTCAACAATTAACCAATCAAGATGCTTAAAAAGAAAATATTTTGCGTGTTCTGTTTTGAAAAAAAGTAAGCTCTGTTTTTGGAGGGCAGAAACAATTTTTTTATTGCAGACTAAAATATTACACAGAGGCTTTAAGTTAGCAATAGTTTTCTGCCACTAATTGAATGGTTACACCTTGCCTTGGTACAATGTATTTTACACGCATTGTTCGCACAAAATATAAACTAATAGATCTAGTATAGATTGACTACCAATCATCTAAAACTGTGCATGCAATCGACAAAATCTTGCATAGCAGTAATATTGAGTTGACTGCAGTGAGACTGGAGCATCACTTGTCAACAAAACTTTGTATCTAAAGAAATAAATTAGTTGCTGCTACTTTTAAAAACGATTAATGTTCTTTTAATCATTAATAAACGTACAACTATTTTCAGAGAAACAGCAGCATACAATAAAATAAATTAGTTACCACTGTCCATTCAAGTGAACACCATTTAGATAGGATTAAAGGAAATTGTAATGGAATCTTACTTGTATAAGAGTTGTTATGAGGTGCCTCCACTCCCAGCAGACGAAAATCCATGCAATAAATTGGACCTGCCATCCTTCCACTGGGTTAATATATTCAAGATGAAAGCTTAGATACAAAATATTCCATGCTAGCTGATGGTATGCCATCAAGCATTTCCACTCTCGAGGAAATTTTCTACTGTCTGTGCACTGAGTATGAAGAAAGGAAAAAGCCTTCCTTTCTCCAGGGGTATAGTTAGGGATGAGCATTGCACTGATCAGTAAGGAGAGACTTTCTTGCTCTTTGTCGCCTGCAACAAACGTCAAGCTATTATGTATGTCTGGTATTAGTAATTTATTAGTCTACTCGTTATTTTTCTTGTAGTGTTTGACATTTTATAGCCGCGCTAGGGCATGATTACAAAGATCTAAATTAAAATACATTCAATTATTTTTAATAAAAGAGTTTATAAGTGTTCAGGATCCAGAAACTCATAGAAAATGACACAGATAGAATATAGTCAGCTTATTAAACTTGAAACCTGCATGTGTTGTCTCTGGCACATCAACCTTTGTATGTTCAGCTTTGGAGGCTTCCGCTGACACACATTTTGAACGAAAACAAATTGTAAATTATGTGATCTTACACTGCACAAATCATGACATAAAATGCTCTATGTATTTGAATAAAAAAATTCACCTGCTTGCTCTATTATTTCTTTCTGTTCTGTTTCTCCTAATCCTTGTTGGGCCGTATCTGCTTGGGGAGCCACATTCTTCCGTTAAGGGCCATATTTAAATCAACACTAGAGTAGTGATATCACCATTGGTGTTCTATTTTCTGTTCAGCTTAAAAGGATAAAAATGTGAGTACAATCAGAGATATTCACCTTTTTCTTTTGGTATTGAAGGTCGAATTTGGAACTTTGGGTTGGTTGTTCTACTCCTATAAGCAGTGGTTTTTTTTGATTCTGTTGCTGAGCCGGTAGAGCTCTTTTCGCTATCCAACATACCTAGCTGGCATTGCAGAAAGTCTCTGGACTCGGAGTGACTAGGGTCCGGTAGGTGTAGCGGCAGCTGAATTATCTTTGCTAAATATTTGTTTGCTAACTCCTCATTGGACTTATTAGCTTTGCTATTGGTGTCCCCGTACTTTCTTACTATTGCCCTTTGGATCATGCTGTTTTCCATGCTCATAATAACATTGATCTGACAAGTGGCTAAAACCAGATTCACGGCTGATAAAACCTGTCACGTAAAAGTAGTTAAGAAATTTTAGAAAATATTTGATAATTATATCAACTAGAAATAGACGGGTATTTTAATTTATACCTGTAGAATCACATTTTCTTCGCAACGATCGAGATCATCGACGAAGACTATTATCCTGAGATTATCACCATAGGCAGGGGGCATTTTGGGAATCTTTGTTCCTGGAACATTGTTCTCATCCCATCTCCATGTAATGAAACACCATATAAAAGCAAATGCCTTCCAGATCCAAGAGGGTTTATAATAGAGTTGCTCTTTCAAAAAACTGATGTCAGCAATAACCTTCTCATGATAGCCAAGCTTTTGGCTATGGTCTGGCAGACATATGTAGTCCACGACTTGGGAACTTATTGGTTTGACAAAAGAAACGACTGACTTCCCTAAACCCCAAGCAGCTATAATCATCGATGTTGGTATACCTCCATATTTAAGTTTCTTTATATCTTTATTGTGGGCTGTACCAAATACCAACCATACCAAGATGAAAAAAAGAATGGCCACCACCACTTGGAGAATGAATGTGAAGAATACATTCAAACAAATGGTGTCTCTTCGATTTTTCCAGTTATATATGCAGCTAGTCCTCAGCTTATGTGCCACCGTCATTGTTGATTCAAATTCTTCTGTGATTTTTACCGCCAGACCAGCCCATGCCTCTGTTTCATTCCTGTAGTGCCAGGCATTGTATTGTACTGTCAAAATCGATGGTGTAGTTCCCTGCAAGGAGTATCCCTCCCATGGTTCATCATTTGTTTTCTTTCGAGATCCACTTTGTTTATCTTCTTCAAACTGAAACCAGAAACAAATTGAAATTTTATAAATTAAAAATTGCATAAGAGTGAAGATAGAGTTGATCATTTGTTAAGGAATTTATAAATTTATATATTCAATATCTAAAACATATGAGAATATTCACATGAAGAAGGTCAAACTCTCTACTACTTAGTTTGCGTCCACTCTGAAGTATCACATCTAACTTTCAAAAAAATGACATAATAATTTAAAAACACCAGAATATAGTCAATCCAGTTGCATGGATAAGTTGAATATGGGAGGGGGCAAAACAATCAACTGGGATATACAATTAAGTCGTACTTACCATATCACCCCTGTCAATGACGGCCAAGGACTTAAAAACTTGATGATATTTAGGCTGATTTTTTTCCCTTAAAAGCTCAATAAACTTGGGCAAATCGAACTTGGGCGAATTGAACGACGTAGGTTTCTCCCAAATAGCCTGGAGGCAAATCCAAATTTTGATCAATATTGAGCGAATCTGAACACATGTCGCCTGGAGCAATCCGAATAGTGCAATTAGGATATCAATGAATAATGTTTGGTTCAAAGACCATTAAAGAGCTTAATTTGACTTGATTCAATTAATAGCAGTTAACATTCCTCTATCATTAATTTCAAATTGAATTTAAAATAATGAAATTTTCAACGCAATTTTCTGTCCATGTCATTTTCTTAACTTATGATAAAAGTTTGAAGTGGGAAGATCCATTCTATAGATATTATAGAAAGATCCACCTAAAATATGATGTTATGAGGTAACCAAACATTCTTCTAGATTATCTACAAAATTAACTTTCATAAAAACCTATCAAAAACCTATTAATAATAATGATGAATTAAAGTTAGAACATTATGATTAGATCGTGTAAATTTTGGAGTCAGGTTGTTTCTTTCTCTTTTTAAATATATTTTTAGCTTTTCAAATTAATATGAACATGGGAAAATAAATTTTCAATAATTCGATAATAATAGTGTTAAAAGACAATTCTTATTATTTCTTGTTAAGATTTAAATAATAGTATAATTGTGAAGAGAAATTTTTTAAAATATTTTAGTAGTTGTGATCGTAGATATAAACTAAAGATTTTATATATATTAGAAATTCTAATAATTAAATAGTTGTTATATTAAGAAAAAATATACAAATTAAATATTGAACTATTTAATATTAATCTATTAGAATATTAAGATTGTAATTTTAGAGAATAAATTTCATAAAAAATAGCAGTATAAAATGAGAAGACATTGAAATGAATGAAATTTATAAATATGAAATTGTTGTTAAATAAAGTTTTATAGTTCCATTATGATGATGGATCATGCATAAATAAAGGGCATCATTGTTAACCCATTAAGAGAGAAGACAAAGGGATTCATTTGAAAGAGATTATCAAGGTAGAAGGTTAGGCAAACATAACTTTGAAAACTACAAATTAATATTATGGAAATAAAAAAGGAAAAAAAGTTAGAACAAAATATTAAGTAAATTTTGAAATTGATAAATTCTCAAAATATAGAGAAAATAAACACACCTATAGTAATTTAGAGTCTAATTAATGACCTATCAATCTCAGCCACTAGATCTAAAAAAGATTGTGATTAGTTCTAATTAAAATGTTTTTATTATGAAACTTTTAATATATTATACTTTAACATAGTTTTAAAAATATATTATTTTATAGATAAATTGTGAAACAACCTAATTTCCCATTAAATTTAAAAACTCATAAATGCCTTTAAAAAAAATCATATTTATGTCTCGCTTTGAAATTTTAAATTAGCGCACATTGTAAATATTATCTATAAATCGACCATATAACTGTACATAATGGCATCTAAATCTGTGAATGTAGGGTGTGTGTCTACCTTTGGAGTGAAAGCAGGAGCATCCCTCCTCTCGCCATCTAACCTCTCTATCTCACTTGCTACTTTCCTTCCCCTGGCTTCTCCAATCACAGACAATTTGGATTTATCATCTTTCTGAAATGAACTTCTGAATGCTAACTGTGCAGCTGCCTTTAGAAGAATGCTCTCTGTCTGAAAACACAACGATTCAGGTTAATACCATATCTAACAATGTGAGGTAAGTATACTAAAATCTTTAGGAAGGATGATTACCTGAACCATAACACTGGACTTTCCCATTCCCCATTCCCCCGAAACCCCCACAGTAATAGGCGATTTCATAAAAGGATTCAAAAATAATCCATCGAGACCAATGGCAAAGGGATTTCGTCCTGCCCATGGTATAACAAAAGAAATTTAAGAAATTTCACCTGTGAATTCGTGTGAGCCTTCTATTATTAAACGAGATAATCATGGAAGTCGAGCTAATCACACATACCAAGTTGATCAAGCAGAGCTGGTTTGTCGGTCCTTTGTTCAACAATTTTTTTAATTTGGTCCACAACTGTGTTTCAAAAGGTGGGGAAAATTATTCACCGCTAGACAGGCATTTATTTAATTGGGATAAAGAAGCAGAAGTAAAAGGTATAAGCAAACATACCATGTCGGACATTTCCTTGTTCTTCAGTTGGGAGATTGTCTATCCAGTCATCATCATGAATGAGAGCAACACTTTCACCCTTGGTGATGAACTCCCGTGTCAGATCAATATCGCCTAATCTTGCCGCTACTCTGATCAAATTCTCTTCCCCTTTTTTCTCCATAATTTTTCTTTTTTGCTGATCAAGATATTCCTTGAGCAGAGGATTGGACTGTAAACCAATTGCATCCTCAGAAGCAGACAAAAGCATTTTCTTATGCTCATCTGACTTGCAGCTGTTTAAAAGCATCTTAGCTATGTCTACTGCAACTGTACCATCTGATTGAGCAGCAAAGTGAAGAGCTGTTTTGCCGTCACAGTCGCGTTCTTTTAACGGACTGGCTCCTTCCTTGAGAAGAATGTCAACAATTCTATAGTGGCCTCCGCTTGCTGCTTTGTGCAGTGCTGTTTGACCAAGGACGTCTGGTGCGGAAACATAACTCTGCTTACGCCCTTGCTCTGAAATCGCTGAAAGAAGCCCTTCCACCATCTTCAACTTGCCTGTAGCAGCAGCCACGTGCAAAGGAGTATTTTGGCTGAAATCTTCGAGAAAAACTTGATTAGGATCTCTTGAAATGAACACTCCTAAAACATCGGGATTGTCATGAGGTGCAGCTACTGCATAATAAATAGCCTTCTGTCCATCACAATCCTTGGTATCTACATTTCTCTCCATAAGTCCTTGACAAACCCGTACCATTCTACATAAAGCTGCGACATGAAGCGCGGTTCTTCCGTACTTATCACTCGCCGATGCTTTCTCCCAGTTGACTTTTCCTTGCTTTTTATCAAACAGTAGTGTTTCAATAATATTCCATGCCTTATCCTCGTCTGCACCCTCGGCAGCGTAATGCAGTGCAATCTTACCTTCGTCATCTGGGTCAGAAGGATCAGCTCCTCCATCCAGCAGCTTTCGAACGAGATCCATGGAGCCCATTCGCGAAGACTCGCGCAGATACGAAGGCCTCTCTTTGCTATGCTCGGCCACCACATCCAGCAAGCCAGGGCAAACTTCAACCAGCTTATCTGCGACTTCACTTGCATCGGATGGATCTCTCAGTCTTAGTGCATGGTGCAATGCTGTACTTCCTCTATATAATGTTTTAGAAGGCTGTACGTCATACTCTATGAGTGTTTGGATCGAACATACATTGCCTTTCTTTGCCACCCGAACAAGAAAGGTGCTACAAACATCGGACTTGCTGAACCAGTGGTCACGTAAAATCTTGGAAAACCACTTGAAATCGCCATTGCCCTCTTCTGCCGCTGCTTTGACCTTCGAAATGCGATCATCTGTGAGCTTCGAAATTCCTCCTTCATAGACGTTCAGTATAAATTGGTAGCCGAAGCAAATCAGGGACGCCGCAATTGACCAATCTTCATCCACTGCCTCATAGTCACTAAAACCGTCACTTGGCGGACGAAACTCCTTCACTATCTGAAGATATAGTAGGACGCACGTGTAGGCGAATAATACTTCAGTCACGCTTTCCACCATAATATACCAGACTGTTTCAGCAACGGCCACCCAAGTCGATAGCACGCTTTTGTCGAATGCAAAGTCTTTTAACATCTTCAAAACCTTTTCTAGACAAATTCCATCAAAATCGTTATCCAATTGGACAATGCCAAAAACGAATCTTTCTAGAGATTCATTTCTTGGAATCTTCCTTCTGTCACACCCTCCGATGTCGACCTTGAAGGCTTTCAAAAGATCTCGAATGTTGTCCTTCAAGGCTTCCCAAAGCTCTGGAATGTTGTTCTCCAAGTCTCCCAAAGAAGAGACCGAAAATTCCTTTATAGACATTCTGCTCTTTGCACGCACAGCCTGCAACTTCCTGGCCATAGTGCTGACTATTTCGCTTGCCACTTCTGCTTCATCACAATTCCATAGTGTTGGAGGATACTCTTGTGGCATCAACCAACAAAGGATCTCCCTGTTCCAGTCCTCGGTGCATAACAACACCGCGGCACTCCTTCCCTCGTTACTCAATTTGGGAACCTCGGAATACAGAGTCGCATTCCTGTCATCTTTTGCGAATGATATTAAAGCGTCAGCATAATGCTTAAATTGCAGCATAACTACTAATTTGAAGCTTTGAAATTTTCAGTAAACATATTTTGTCATCTGTATTTAACAACTTTATATTCAAGTCAATCAAGCCAAAAGACGTTATACAGACCTGTGTCCGATATCTCAGAAGTTGGTGACTCAATGGCTTCCGATATCTCAGCAGTTGCTGACTGAAAGACTATCATGTATCCAAGGCAGCTTCTGAAACCCACTTCGACATGCCAGTCATAGGCGGAGCCTCCGATCCAGCCATCTAGAAGACGGGCTCTGTCCCATTCCCCCAACAGATTACACTGCTTTATCCATTCCAAACTATTCACAACTTCTTTCACAGTTGCCAAACGCCACCCGGATGGAGTTTGGCAACTCCTTTCCAACTTTTTAAAGGCCATATTCACCTGCCTGTCTAACTGAAAACGTTATCTATAAAAACAATCAGAACAAGGTTGAAGCAGACAATCAGAATCAGCAATCTGTGACACAAAATGAAAATTTCCCCACCTCAAAAAGAGAAAGAACAAACAACAAAAAAAAAAAAGCTACTCTATCAATCAATAATACGCATCTATTATCAAGAATACAAATCAATATTCATAAATTGTTCAAGATCACCTTGTTTATAAAGGTAAGATGAGACTTAAGAATGCATAAGATTAAGACAAATGTCACAATCATATACTATGAGATTAAAACAAAGTATTCTAGAAGCTGTTTAAATTAAACTTTAATATTAGAGATGAATAAGTCCTAAAAGTAAATTATTTAGGGCCCGTTTGGTTGGCGGAATTTGTGCATGCTGGAATTGCCAATTCTAGAATTGAATCCATTCTAGTTTTGTGCTATTCTCAAAATGAATTCTAGAAATATGGCTGTCCTGTTTGGTTCACCTGGAAGATGACTGAGAAAATGCAAATTCTGTGTTTGGTTCCACACAACTAGAATTGGAATTGGAATTTTGTTTTTGTACACATACACATATATACACACACATATACACACATACACATATATACACACGTGTATACACACACACATGTGTATATATACACACATATACGCACATGTGTGTATATATACATGCACACACATGTGTGTGTGTATATACACACATGTATATATACACATGTACACACACATATATACACATACATGTATGTATATACACATGTATACACATACATGTATGTATATACACATGTATACACATACATACATGTGTATATATACA
>MU226871.1:262823-280610 GCA_018584345.1 Thuja plicata
CATATATATATGTATATATATATATATGTATATATATATATATGTATGTATATATATATATGTATGTATATATATATATATATATATATGATGACATAAGTTTTGCCATTAGTACATGCAAAGAGAAACTGTTTTGAACCATCGGTTACACTACACTGAAAGTTAGGAATCTATTCAGACCGAAAGTGCTAAGTAAAGAGAAACCCGACGACACAAGTTCTACAGTGTAAACCGAAAGTGCAACCCGAAGATGATACAAAGAAACCTGATAGAGCAAGGGAACCTGACAGACAATTCAAAAAAATAGAACTGAAAGACAGTGAACCTAATTTTGGAGCAAACCGAGCATCAAACACCAAAAGTCAGTTATAACCCAAGAAAAGTGGATTTGACTTCTACGTCAGATAAAACATTGATGTTCTATATTTAGAGTTTTGGTTTTTTTTAAACCATTTCTTGACGAATAAAAAACATAATTGTAATTGTTTAATCAGTCTAACTAATTAAAAAATGCAAACTAGGAGATCAAGGTCAAGTTGTAAACCTTTTATCATAGAGATAAGTTTGTAATACGTGAAAATAAAAAGGTCAAATCTATTGTATAAATAGATGTTGCAATCATTGATTTCAATGTATGAGAGTATGAATGTGGCCAAGGAGCACATCTATGGATCAGACTGAGAGTTTCAAGAAGCAGAACATCAAAAGATGAATTTGGTTATCAAGAACCAAGAATCAAGGCTGCCGAGCAATAGAGGTATTAATCAATCACATTAGGTGATACTTTGTACATGTAATCTTGAATAGACCTGTAATCAGAAATTGTAGATTTCATACACTTAGGTCAATGAGTATTTTTGTCTACATTCTAACAAGTGTAGCAAATAGAAGAAATTCTTTCAAGGAAGGTGGATTTAACAATCGTATTGTAAATATCTTAATTGAGTGCACACTAAACCGTGTTGCTAAAGCTCTTAATAGAGTAGACCTTAGCTAGTCTCCACATAATACTCCTAACAACTTAGATCATCAGAACTGACCAAATTTTAAGCCTTAACCGACCCCTTCCAATCTGCAGATAGTGAAGTTTTAGTGGGTGCCATCCCCACCACAGTTTTTACCTTCTAACAGGGGTTTTCTATGTTACCATATCTTGTGTTATGTGTTATTTCTTTCATTAATGTTTCTATGAATTTCTACATAGAATTAAGATTATGATCTGATATCACATGTAAAAAGAAAGAACAACAGATATGATTGGTAAAGCAAATATTTAATTACAGAAGGTTAAAGGTTAATTAACTAAAAGTTTTAGAGGTACGGATTCACCCCTCCCCTCTCACTAATCACTTCCCATTATTTCTAACAATTGGTATCAGAGCTAGATCTCTTATTTGGAAATTTTAAAGAGTTAAGAGTGTTGATAAATAGGTTATTCTTTTTCACTTTAACTCTAAAATACCCAAATCTTAAAGAAACAAATGGATACAACAGTTGGGAAATGTAACTGAATAACTAATTTCCCTCTAAATTTAAAGGTACAGCTCCCTTAAGTGATTAATCTTCAATGAATTTTTTTCTTTCCTAATCTAAAGGGGTTTGTTCTTAACCTGAGAATAGAAGAGGCAATCTGAACTAGGCCTAGATAGGACTTAGTTCAGGAAAGAAAGTTTGACTTTCTATCTGGCCAAATTCAAGACTTTATAAATCATACAAGATCCTAAAATTGGTAATGCAAGTACTGATAATGAAGATGCAAATGCAAAACTAAAGATCAATGATAAATAAATGATGATGAATCAATCTATTTCATAAGAACATTTCTCAGAATCTATGGATGACACCCAAATTTCCCCTTAATTAACCATGTCCAATCATAATACAGAACTTTAGTTCAATCTTGAACTGTAAATCCAATTTAAAGAAATGTTCAAATAGATAGAAAGATAAATGCAATGGAACAATTAAAGTATTGGCATACAGACATAAAAAAAATTTGACTCAGCAAAAATGAAGTTCTTCACACCAAAATTTAGCCGACCTTTGTATTGATTTTTCCAAATAGTACATATATATTTTCAGAGTTTTACCATTACAAAAAGAGGTAACCAAAACGGTTCAACTTGCCTAACTAGAAATGATAAAAAAAAGTTTATCCATTACAAACACCATCAAAATTAGTACAATAGGGAATATTTATGTTTCTGTTTTCTTCCCCTTATCTATTTTCTCTCTATAGGCGGTGACAGCTGTGGTGACAAGAATTAGCTCTTCATGTCTATTGAGATGGACATTGGTATATTTGATGAGCCAATTGGAATGATCTTTGGTCAGATTCTTAACTGCATCTACCCAATCCTTCAACTCTTCCATAGCTTTATAGATCGATCCACTCAAATTTTGGAGTTCTGGCACCTTATCCAAGTGAGAATAAGACTATTCTGCCAGCTTATCCACATAGTTAGAGAAGAGTTTCTACATGTTTGTCACTTCAATAATTTATTTTCCTTGACCGCTTGTTTGTGATTCTATGTGAAGACCCTGGAGGAGTTTAAAATCTTTGTTCTGTTCCTCTTTGATTTTAACATCTATCTGTTATAGCCTTGCTTTGGCTTGAATGATCATTTCAGTCTTAAACTCCAGGCTTTGAAGCCATTCGATCAGAGGCTCATCTCCTTTCTACAAGATCTTGGCTTTTATTTGTCTTCATTTTAACTGCTACATGTTGCATGACTATGCATTCCTAACACTTTACCCTCTCCGATGTGAGAGTCTACAAATTATTTTCAATGTAGTTTCTCTCTTTCTCCAACTTTAGTAGAGTGTCACCCAGCTACTCAATAATTACTAGCCCTTCAGATTTGAGCCTCTCGATACATCATTTACTAAGATTCCCAAAATGTATGTCTTCCTACAACTTGGCTATGATAGCTTGATTCTCTGCAGCATGGGGGTTGAAAGTGGTTTGGGCACTCAAAATGCTGGCAACTAGAGTAACTAACTGTCTGATAAAGTTAGTTAGTTTAGCGACCTCTGCTTTAAGTTGGACTTTAGAAGTCTTGAGTTTCTCGAGCTCTTCTTCAATTACAATGTTGGTGGATTTCCACCAATCCACCTTAATATCATGGCAAGCCAGTCCCATATCAACTGATTGTAGCTCAAAATTAGAATTGGTCAAATCCTTAATCTTGCCTTCTTTTGTTGGCTTCGCTACCTCCATGGTGAAGTGCCATGTTTATGGGTCTTAGCCTAATGTAGATAGAGTCTTTTCTTTCTTCACCTTTCTCACAATAGCACTGGATAGTAGGGCCCGTGAGAGAGTATCCTTGTTGGGAGATCCTTCCTCTATCCTCTTCCTCTTGCACTCTAAAGTGTTCTCTATCCAAGACTCCATGCTAGTGACTTTAGTGGCAGAGACCAATTCTTCTATGAACAACTTCCTGATGACTGGAGGAGTAACTTTAGGCCTAGAAGAAAACAGATTCACAGAGGTAGGGGAGGAGGAAACCAATTTAATAACTTGAGAAACCTTATTTCTTTCTAACCTCTTCATTTGATTCTGTGGCCGCAGTACTAGAACTATCTTCACCCACTTCCACTATGATAGGAGATCCTCGCCTTGGAGTATCTTGGGTCGAGGTATCACCTTGTGTGCTCACAGTGTTGACTTTGGCTGGTTGCTCTATTTTTGTACTCTTAATAGGCTCAGTCATAGACTTGACTGGTTCTGTAGAGACTTCTTCTTTTGTGGAACCAATGATAGGGGATGAGCCATCTCCATGTGTCTTGTCCAACGGAATCATCTTTTCAGGAGACTCATCACCTCCTCCCGCTGGTTGAGTTAACTCCTTGGCTACGGTCAGGATAGTTGTTGAAGATAATGCAGGAGTACTCCTGGTCTCTTTTGCTAGAGTTTGTTGAGACGGAGAACTCCTTTCTGACCTCTTCCTCCTGCTAGCCATCCATTCAACCCATTCCTCTATCCTTCTGTAAATCCCAACCATCAAGGTCTCCAAGTCATCTATAGATTGACCTAGCATGGGTTCAGAGCTTATAGGAAGGGGCTTAATCTTCTCTATGTATGTATCATCATATATGTGTTGGTCGTCATCTTCTATGTCGTCAACTGCAATCTTAACTTTGAACCATTTAATTTGTTCAATAGTTAATCTTGCATAGAAATGATCCCTTCTTTCTAGATCGTCTTTGCAGTTGGCCCAATAATATTATATGTCATCGATATGATGAATAGAATGACCCATTTTTAAGTAATCTCGGGCATAGTTCACAGGATCATACTGTGGCCTTTGAACATCATATGTTTCAAATTGAAACTTCTTTGAGAATGCTTTCAAAACATTCTTCACATCGGACCAAGATGCACAGCTGTAGGCTCCAATAGTCATCAGGAAATCGTAGCCTTTCTTTCAAGTGCCCGCACAAATCAGGTTCACTTGTACTACAAGTGTCTCATTACTTCAACCAACACAATCATGTCATTGGGATACCTGGGCAGTTTCAGAGGTAAATCGTCAAATCCTGCAAGATGAATGTATTAGAAATTTACAAACTGGATAAAATAAGCTCCAAATTGACTGATGAAGGTGATGGCTTTTGGAGAAAATCTCCTTTCAGGGCAACCTTGTAGCTCCCTGCACAATCTCATTCTAAATGCATTATTAACTTTGAGATATTCATTACAACTATTATGCAATTGCAAACAGGGGAAGAACTCATAACTCCTAACATCTTTTGGGAACTCTTCTAGCCTAGGAAGTCCTGGCCAAACTTAAATTGTAGCTAAGATATATAGAAAAACAAAGGACATATAGAACTCATTCTGATGCTTAGCTATATTTAGGGCATTTGCAAGGTTTTCACTTACCATATGACCCCAATCAAATAAATTATGTTGAGAGCAAATCACCTGAACTAGGAAGAAATGGTGCTCAATGAAATTAAGTGCATCACTCTCACCTCTGATCTTGTGGAGCAATACTAGGATATACATGATTTATGGCTTCAATTTTTTTTTGTATAGTGTTTTGGGAAACTTTCCCTTGGCGCTCCTCGACGCTTGGAACCATGTCTTCATTATCTCCTTCTTCCACACAGCCTTCTTCGCTCCATATTCAATAACCACTCGACTGTATGTCATCTCCGAGTATTTGGCTTGCTCTGGAATACAAAGGGAGTTCTAGACGGAGTCACGGTCAATAGATAGTAGCACCGTATCTTCGGGAAAGAGAATTTTCTTAGGGTCAGGATTATAATGAGCTATGCATTCTCTAACAAGCTCTGGAGCTTTAATTACAATAGGGAAGCCGGTAGCTTCAACCAACCCACTCTCCTTTAGTTTTTCACTAATGGGGTGTATCCTCTCAGCATTCAGTCTGCTATGAAAACTCTGTATACCAAAGAATCTCAAAGAGGTATCCATGATTTTATGCCAGTCATAAGTAATGTCGTTCATCCCATCAAACCCCACAAATTTGGCTGCCATGCTTTGATAGATTTGAATTAGAACTTAGGAATCTATCGAAAGAGAAATTAAAGAAATGAATAATTATTACCAGAGGTTCAATTCAGACAATTCGTCAAACAGATGATAACTCACATTTGAAATACTTCACTGATTTTATAACTTCTAACTTCTTACCATTAATGGTCAACTTTGCACGCCACACGAACGAAAAGACTTAAGCATTTATGAAAAAGTCCGTTATGAAGCAAAATGGCTTTATTTGAATGAATTAATGTACCTCTACAGGCCATTAAGAAACATCTTTTCACTTTATATAACTGTAACGGTAACATTTTGGAGGCAATGGATAATTAATTTTCCGCTTCTCCTTTTGGCAGAGAAACATTGTTGGAGCACTCCTTATCTGGAAATCTGCCACAGAGAGATTCTGACTTGTTACAATATTAAAATGGCATGCTAGAATTTCATCTACTTTCTTTATACCTTGAATCCCCTCGTAGGTTGATCTTTCTTTACAAATCTTGCATATTGATGAGCCTCTTAAAAGGCTATCTTTTCCATGTTTCTTACTTTCTTTTCTAGCAGTTTGCTTATGGAACAGAGACTTTAAACTTACGATTTTATATGTATATTTTTTATATGTAAAGACATAAATAGGTAAAATGGATGGTAAGAACATGATGTATTTTTCTTGGAACTGATGGATAGAAGTTGCAGGATATAAGTAGTTGCATGGTAATAAGTAATCCTATTTCCTATGCTATGTTTATGGGCAGTCTCCTTCATGTAGCCAAATGTTGTGCAAGAGTATCAAATGGAAACTAACACTTATTTCTTAATATTAAATAATGAAATATATATATCTGTCGAAAGTTGTGTATGCTAACCATTTTGTAGGAATCAAGTCATGGGGCATTCAAGAATACCAGCATGGTGTTGAAGGAGTCAATGACAGTCGTTGCCTGCAGAAGCGCCAGCATAAACAAAGGAATTAAGTAAGCGGTTGAAGAAGGGCGTGGCACAGGACTTTCATGGAGGAATAAGTCAATTAAGTTCTAGAGTAACACCGCACACAGATCTAGAACCACCACATGCTATATTCTAGGAGAACTTGAAGACTTACTCTTTTTGTTCAATATTTTCTGCTATGAGCACTTTGTATCCATTAGTGATCCTCATTAATGGAGTGATCCTAGATTTAGGGAGTAGTGTAGTTTCTCTTTAAATAAGCTGACTTTTGTAACTCTAAGAGAGTCGAGTTAGTTGATATAATTTCTAGAAATAGAAGTTGACATTGTAACATTGTTTTTACGGGTAAAAGCACAATAATCTGTCACCCTTTTACAAAGGAAAAGGTTAACATCACCAAAACTGTAAAACTTCAAGGGCATAAAAGTCACATTTATATTGAGAATTTGAAGATGATGTAAACTGATAAAATGTGTCAAATAGGATGAATTATATGCCTATAATTTTTTTTTTAAATATTGAACCAAAATTAATATGTTTTTTGAATTTTTTAGGTCTATTTTTCATTTTCTGAAAAAATTGTAAATCAGGGAGTTTACTTCCCGCCAAATCATTATAAGTAAAAAATTGTTTTTTCCTCCAATTTCATAATATGTTTTAGATGACATGTATAGCTAGTGCGAAAAAAAAGAAAGAAGTGTTTTCGATGTATAGTTTGCCTGTTATAAGTATTCAAAGTTGAACTTACTTGAAATCAATAGTTTTTGTCTCCCGCCATTTTTATCCTATCAAAACTATACCAAAAAGAAAATAAATTACATTTTATTGAAGATGAATCTCTTCTCTAGTGTTATCTATGATTTTTCAAATTTTTTGAATTAATTTAGAATTTTTTTATATTATCCGAAGCAACGACTTCTGAAAGCTTTAATAACCTACATGTAGTTTTTAACAAATTTGTTCAATGTTTTTAGTTGAAAAAATATAAAATTTATAGTCAAGAATCATAGTTCTGAGATCTAGAAAAGGGCACTTTTAGTTTTTTGACATTCTCTAGTTTGAGCAGAGAAAAAACCAGCAGAAGTGCAAACTTCTGGATTTTTTTATGTTTTTGGAAGTTTGGTTGCCACATGGCATGCCAGCTAGTTAGACTTGGCCACGTAGGCGCCATTTGGTGCCACGTTGACTCGGACAATTTTTACTAAGATGAGTTGGATTGGCCCGAGTCTAACTCAGTCGAGTCAATCAAATTATCCTAAAAGGTGACAGATTATTGTGCTTTTACCCTTACTTTCCAAGTACATTTTCTCCATGAATGAATAGAGTGCATAATTTGAGTTTCAGTCTCTTATCTTGATTGTATTTCTATTCACTCATCCAAGGGGGCCCACTTTGTGAGTGAATCATTTTATTAGATTAGAATTTATTTCCTTGTTCATTAAGAAGTAAATATAACTCTGTTGTTCCTGCAACCACTGGTAACAAAACTGGTGGACTATTCTTGTAGCATAGGCAAGTAGAGTAACCCCTATTCATGATTACTATTTTCTTAGAGTAAACGCATTTACTTGAGATAGTATAGATTATTGAAGCTTAATGTATTTCAATTCGATAGGTTTAGCCATGAGAATCAAGAAGGTTTGAAGCATATAATTTGCAAAAACCATTCCAATTTTATGTCCTGGGTCGATAATTACAAGAGACTAAATAATCTACTTAGGAGCCATTTAGGGTGTCCAATCCTGAAGCAACAGTCCAATGCTATGTTTTTCTAATACAATTTTTTAGCCAAGCATTTTTGGCACCACTGCCCGGGATTGTGATAGTTCAAACCTACTTTGGTGTTCATATTTCCAGTTTTCATAATCTAGGATTTAA
Organism: Thuja plicata; assembly: GCA_018584345.1. NCBI lineage: Eukaryota > Viridiplantae > Streptophyta > Pinopsida > Cupressales > Cupressaceae > Thuja > Thuja plicata. The sequence continues at coordinate 271,156 of MU226871.1, forward strand.
TTTCAAGCAATCCTTTTATGCATAGAAGAAGAGATCCTCGCAGGAGATTCCTTCCTTGTCAATACCAGGTCGAACCATTTGATCTTTTCAATCACAAGCCAGAGGAACCCCGAGTTGATAGTGAATAAGAAGACCTATTTGAAAACCCATTTGCTTATGCCCAAGGAGAAATTTCATCACCATCATCCTCTGAAGAATCACTACATTTAGAAGTCCTTTTTGATGAGCCTAAATATCATGAAAACCCATTAGCTCTTATCATCTATCAGCCACAACAACCACAATAGCCATGACCTCCTCCAAGGATGGCTCAGCCTACCTTTCCCTTCCCAATTCCTCCTCAACAAGGTAACCAAAACCTGAAGAAAATTACAGCCGCTGTACTACCAAAATTCTACGGAATTATCATTGAAGATCCAGAGACCTTCCTCTTTGAGTTTGACATCCTCTATAGGAGCTACGACTACACAACTAATTCCCACAAGCTAAAGTTTTTCCCGTCAACTCTTAAAGAGGCTGCTCTAAGGTGGTTCATGGGCCTCAGAGCTAATGTTGTAGAAAATTGGAATGCCATGAGAAACATGTTTCTTGCCAAATATAAATAGTACTGTAGAGGAAATGATTTAAAGGGAGATGACATCTTCAAGATGTTGCAAAAAAAGGATGAAACCTTGGAGGACTATGTTTCCAGGTTTATGTTTAACTTGTAGCGCAACACTCAACACCAGTTGAATGAGGAATCACAAAAGCATCTATTTGATAGGGAGACTCCTATCTACCTCCTGATTTGTCTTAAAATCAACTTAGGTCACTCCTAGGACCTCCTAGGGTTTCCTCAATCCACCCTTTAACACCTTGAAAGAACACTTCTTTCCCTTCTCCAAGAATCTTCCTATCTTGTTAGGTTCTCATCTTTCTCCATCACAAGAACACTTCTTCATCTATGTTCCTTAAGCCCTAATCACAAGTTTGTATTGCAGGAGGTTAGGGGCTTCATTAAACTTCATTCATGACTCCAAAATTGGGTCTTAACTTACCAAGTTCAGTCCTTTATCCATCAATTACTAGTTTCCTATCTTTCAGGCCTTGTAGCCTTTTTCACCAATTAGGCCTCCTACAATTTAGGAATTGGCATTTCTAGGTGAAAATTCTCAAAGAACCCCCAAATGTGTCTTGGAAGTTCAAATATGTGATAATAAACCTCCAATATTTTCTTGGTCTTAGGTCCCAACTCTGTCTGTACATCCTGTTTCAAAAATAAGGCTTTTTGCTTGTTTCTAGACTAGTCTGTGGTCTTTGGCTTCAAAACATGGTAATAAGGTTTCTTGGGAACACATCCTTTTTCTTGAGTACCTGTACAACACATAACATCACATCCATGGCCTTCTTGGCTCATGAACTCATTCCTCCAACATTTTCTAAACACATCTTCATAGTCTTCCTAACCGGGCTTCATTCATAGCTCGCCTAGGGAAAGACCTTAAAAATACGTGCACACACTTTTAGAGCTCCACCTTGTGGATTCTTGAAGATCAATGAACCTATTCTCCATCCCCAATAGGTCATACAAAACCTACGGTGGGAAGTGGAGTTAGGTCCACATCTTTGCAACACTGTCAAAACCAGACAACAAACTATACAAAACAAACTAATTTACAAAATGCAAAAGGAAATTAAATACTAAGAAAAATAACTACTGAAACAACACTATAACATGCCCAACAATGGATTCCATGAGTAACAGTACCAATTTCAATCCATCTAAATTAACTTTCACACTGTTTACATAAAAACTCTCTGCTTTCTCAGTATTTAATCTGTACACAATGACTTCTGAACCCCCAAATTAGGGTTTTCTAAAAATATATAGTCTACCTCATGTGTCTTAACCCTTGGTTAAACTCCATCTACTCTGGACACTGAAATCCTTAAGATAACCAAAATTTTGTCAACAACTTTTGAAAAGTTGCTAATGTTGCATAGCAACATTTTTACATCTTTTGCCATTTTGCACTTTCCAAGTGTTTTAACACTAATCTAACCTATCTGATCTTAGTTAAACCTTTTAGGGAATTATAGGAACCTAAAGACATGAAAGATATCAACTTGTCACTTGACAACCTTATCAAGTACAGTGCAATTAATGAGCCAAATTGAAGTACTTTAACCTAGCAAAGAGCACAACTAAGAACTACCTTACACCACACTTGGTCCACATGACCTTATCTAAATATAGTGCCCTTCAAGAGGGCCTTTGACACATACTCACACCAAAATCAACATGAGATAACCAACTGATTGGCTTCTTAGGGATGCTCCTGCACCATACTACCAAGGCTAAGAACCTAAGTCACCTCTGGGGACATGAGCTTAGGATCAACTCCCTACTTCTTGAATTCATTCCCAACTACCCAAGTAGCTTCAACCTCTGAATTTCCTTCCCACTAAATGAGATTATCCATATAAGTACCTTGCCTGGTCTTTTTCTTCACTCTAGTGTCTAAAATCTTCACAGCCACTAGTTTGGGTGCAGGGGAAATTTGAACATCTTTTGTCATGTCCTTACTATTTGACTATGATTTAGTTTGTACTAGTGTAGGCCCTTTATACTGAACCAAATCCTACACATTAAACATAGGAGACATTGCCAAGTCTGATGACAAGTCTATCTTATGTGCATTTTGTCCATACTTTACAACAATCTTACAAGGACCTACCCTCCTCATTTGAAGTTTGGTGGGGACACCCTTCTGCAAGCTGGATTTGTTAAGATGTACCATCACAAGGTCACCCTTAGTAAACTAATTCATCAACTTTGGCTTTCATTTTTGTGTAGCCTCTTGGATTTGTTTCTTCACTTGGTCATGAACCTCCTTCATTGATTGAGTGAAGACCTCCGCATATGCACTCTTGACTTCTTTATTTTCCAAGTGTCTTAACTCCAACACACCTTTGGGGTGTAGCCCATAAACTATTTCAAAGGGGCTTTTGCCTGTTGTCCTATTAACACTGTCATTGTAGGCATATTCTGTCTATGGTAACAACTAATCTCATATCACTCCATACTCCTTTGTCAAGCATCTAAGGAGATTACCTAGCACTTTGTTAATAACTTCAGTCTGACCATCAGTTTGGGGATGGTAGGCTTACCCAAAGGATAGGTTGGTTCCTAACCTTGTCCACAAGGTCTTCCAAAAATGACCCATAAATTTTACATCTATGTCAGATACTATGCTTAGGGGCAAGTCATGAATCTATACCACCTCTTTAAAGAACAAATGTGCAATATGACTGGCATCATGGATGGTTTTGCAAGAAATGAAGTGGCTCATCTTGCTAAACCTATCTACCACCACAAATATACTATCCAAACCAGTCTTGGTTCTAGGCAACCCAACCAAAAAATCCATACTAATACATTCACAAGGCCTATTAGGAATGCGTAGGGGTTGGTGCAACCCTACATTAGATGAGGTACCTTTAGCTTTTTGACAAACCAAGCATTGCTCTACATACTTCCTGATATCCTTCTACATCCTAGGCCAATAATAGAACCTTTGCACTAGTTCTAGTGTTTTGTTTACGCCAAAATGCCCACTTAAATTCCCATTGTGCTTCTCTTGGATAACATTCTCCCTCATAGATCCCTTAGGAATGCATAAATGTTCTCCTCTAAACAAGAGATCATTCTGAATAGTATAGTCTGCAAATTGACTATGGAAATGGTTTTTGAAATCTTTACATACCTGGTATGCTTTTGAGAAGTCTTCATCTCCTTCATAAAGCTCCTTGAAGCTCTCTAAGCCTATACTTTGTAGCTGTACCTCTTAGACTATCAAGAGTCTCCTACTCAAAGCACCAGCCACCTTATTCAACTGCCCTTTCTTATTTTTGATAGTGAAGGTATAGGCCTGCAAATATTCCATCCATTTGAGATATCTATTTCTCAACTTCTCCTGAGAATTGATAAAACTCAAAGCTTTGTTGTCAGTATAAACCACAAATTCTTTTGGTAACAAATAGTGCCTCCACTTCCTCAAGGATTGCACCAATGCATATAAATATAGTTCATAATAAGAATATCTCTTCTTAGCCTCATTCAAATTTTCACTATAGAATGCCACTGGCCTATTCTCTTGATTCAATACTTCCCCAACAACTATGCCACTTGCATCACATTCAAGGGTGAATAACTTATCAAAGTTTGGCAGAACCAAAATAGGTTGTGTAGCCACTCTCTTTTTCAACCACTCAAAACCTTTACCAGCCTCTGGAGTCCACTTGAACTTATTTTTCACTCCACCTTTAATTGTATCTAAGACTGGTGCACATATCTCACTAAAACCTTTAATGAACTTCCTATAAAATTGGGCAAGTCCATGGAAACTCCTTACCTCAGTGCTGCATGTAGGGGTAGGCCAGCTTATTATTGCTTCAAATTTTCTAGGATCCATCTTCAAGGTTCCTTGAGACACCACAAAACCAAGATAGATCATCTCTTGCTTCATAAATTCACACTTTTCCAAATTAATGGACAACTTCTCCTCATGAAGTTTCTTCATCACAATCTACAAATGTTGGAGGTGTTCCTCCTTGGTCTTACTGAAAATGAGGATATCATCAAGGTATACAACTACAAATCTTCCTATGTAGTCCTTTAACACTTCGTTCATCAACCTCATAAAGGTGCTTGGAGCATTGCTAAGGCCAAAGGGCATGACCAAACATTCATAGAGCCCTTATGTAGTCTTGAATGTTGTTTTCCATTCATCTCCCTCCTTAATTTTGATTTGATGGTACCCACTCTTCAAATCCAACTTGGTGTAGTACCTTGTTCCTCCCAAACAATCCATAAGATCTTCAATCCTAGGAATGAGAAATTTGTACCTTATAGTGATCCTATTAATTGCCCTTGAATCAGTATAAAGCCTCCATTTACCTCCCTTTAATGCTAGAACCACTGGCACCACACATGGACTAATACTTTGTCTGATTAGGCCTTGGTCCAAAATTTCTTGGACTTCACTAACTATCTCCTTGTTTTGGTCTGGAGTCACCTTGTATGCAGCTTTATTTGGTAGAGATGCTCCTGGTATAAAGTCAATCTGATGACTTATGGCTCTAGGAGGTGGTAACATTGTTGTAACACCCCAAAATTGGCATCTTGCAACCCTAACCAATTTTATTTCATTTGTCACTCTTCTAGATCATCAAAGTCCTATTGTACTAGGCAATTCTAAGTTTTAACTGACTCTACTTGACCTAAGTGTCAAATGTAGAAAATCCTAAATCTACATTAATCATACATTATGTTTAATTCATAAATATCTATTTAGCTAAAAAAAACCTTATGATCGAATTAATTTAATTAATAAAGTCCTAGCACTTTAATTAAATTAAATTCACCCCTTTTAGCTAAAACACATGAAAATGAATTAAATTATATTTAATTATTAAATAAATATCCTCATTTCAATAATTGAATTTAAATATTCAGATAATTGAGAAAAACCTATTTATGAGGTCATATTTATTTAATTAATTGAATATTCTCTCAAAAATCTTTCTTTTGTTCAAAAATAGAATCTTTGAATTAATTGTGCTTTAAAGAGAAAGAAAATAATTAAAATCAAATAAAACAGAATTAAATCAAAGAAAGAAAACAGTTAAAGCAGAGAGAAAACAATTTATTGTATTCTTTTAAAAAAAAGCTTTCTAATTTAAACTGACTTTTCTATCTGTTTTATTTCAAAGAGGAAAGTTTCTATTCTGATCATCTCTGAGTCTATAAAAGAACTCTCATTCCTCATTCAAAAGCCCCACTCACTTTCATGCATTGTTAGAATACTGAATTATTGCTACATTCTTAGTTGATAATTTCATATAGAATAATCTCATTTGGAAATAGATTAATTTCAATTTCTAGAATAATTGCATTGAAATCATGTCTTAGATTAGTCTTACACCTTTCAATTCTTAGAATAATCTTGCATTGCATTGCATTCATGGAGAAAAAATCCTTCAATCCTAGATTGGTCTATGGTTGTGAGACTCTTGTTCTGAGAGCTATTTCAAAAACCCCGTCTGGATAGAAGGCAACAGGTCGAATCATGCAGGCATGCAGGATGAATAACTCATATTCATTCTTGCGTGTATCTGATGGAGAAGGACTATGTTGAAGCGTATGGTGAGTTAACAAGGCCAAATTTACCACATACATTTCTGGCGCCCACCGTGAGGCAGGTACATTCTATTCTGGCCTCATTTCATTTAACTTTTTTTTTTCATTTTTTTTGCATTATGTATGTACTTCCATACAACTCTATTCTAATCTCGCACGAACTTTTTGAGCGTCTCACATGAACTTTCTAGTTCTTCGCGTGGCTCTCTGTACTTATTCATGTGATCTAGTATAAATCATCGCGCAAAATTACATACCAGAGTTTTCATTTAATATTTTATTGGCTCAATTTTCTATCCACCTGTTATTTTCTGACATCTGTGTTTCTCTGATTTTATCTTTTGAAACAGCTTAATAGTGGTTTGCAAGACGCTGAGATAAAGAAAAAGCCATCATAAACTTCTAACACATTTATTGCAGGACGTTGAAATGAAGAAAGGCATTACAAACTACTAATGGGTTTATTGTAGGACGTTTGTCGAAGACCTTGCGTGTTTTCACAAATTTTTATATATGTTTTTAGTAGTTAAAACACACTTCGGTTGGTGCTTAAAATGAATCATTGTCTTGAGTGATTGAAGTTTTTTTTAGATTTTAATCCTAAGAACTACATGAAAGTATCCTCTCCCCTCACCTTTATGGATCTTGGGTGTAAGACAAATTCATGTGATTCTTCTAGAGTGGCTACCAACCGAGAGCTTTAGCAGAGCCGGTGAGAGTGGATGCCCAACCAGTAACAAGCTAAAGCCAAGCCCTTCCAAACTGGTATACAAAAATGCTATTGTGATTAATGTCACAATAGACAGGTGTGAATTCGTTGTGGCAACCAAAATCTCCTCTAGTACCCTAGTGGTGTGTTAAAGTCCCGACATTGTTAAGGTGAAAGCCTTGCTTTGAACGGATTGGGGGAGCCCCCTTTATTGGGAAAATGACTTGATCACAACCCCCTGAACGGATGTCCTTACTACAAAATATTGTTATAGTATCCAAAAACCCTCTATCTATTGGCGCGGAAGGTCGGAGACCGACTAAGATGCCCCACATTTTTATGGCTTTTAGTAGAGATAACAACCCTTTGGGAAGCAATTCCTTTGGGGTTCAAAGCTTGGTGTGCCTGAGAAGTGAGTGCATATGTAAGGAGGAGCCCGTGCTTCCAAGCTTCTAATTTGTCTGCTAAGAGTAAGTGTAGATGAACTTTGGTTCAAGTGGGGATTCAACAGATAATGTCCTGGCTATCCTAGGATTGTGATGTTCCTATTCTGGTACTACAAATATTATGTTTAATGTGTTTTGCGTGGGTGTATCATTTGAACAATCGAGACTATCATCAAAACACACAAAATGTCAATCTTGAACATGTCCAAAACAATCTGTCACTCAAACTATCTGTCATAAAATAGTATGATTTTATCTCGGGAAACACAAACTGGTCTCAACTGTCTGATTTTGTATACGTTCTTTTGTCAAAATTTGCATAGTTTCACGTGAATTTCCCAATCTTCACGTCATTTACTAAGAATCTTTGCGTGATACGCTATAAACTGTCACGCAACATTTGGCAACAATATTGTTATTCTGTCATTTTTTTCTTCACCAGTCTGGTGTCATTCTTCGCGTGATACTGTAAAGTTTCACGTGGGTCGGTGCGAATCTTCGCGTGAAAGAGCATTTCTTCACGTGAATCTGGAGTCTTTTGTCCAAAACAACAAACTAAATTCTATTAGTCAAGTGTACTTCTATCAAATCCGGTCTCTGATATGGGTCTATTTTTTTTTCCCTCCATCTTCACACATTCTGAAACTTGGTTTCTTGGGTTGAGAATTATGAGATCCTCGCTTAAACTGGTCTGGTCTCATATCTTTTTGGTCTCTTTCATCTGTGTTGTCATGCCTTGTGTCACAATAGTCATCTCTTGGCTGTTCTAGCCTCACCTCCGATGATTTGCACCAAGGATGCTTCACCTTTTGGCACGTTCTGTGCAATTACTTTGAGACAGTTTCAAGTTTGGTCCTAGTTCACATCGCTTGTTCAATCTTTGTCTATGACTGTCACAACTCGAAGTGGAAAAACATTTCCTTTAATCAATCAAGATGAGTCTTTGATTTCCACACCATTACCGGTTACATCTAGTGAGGAATCATCTCGATCTCCTTCTCTGGTACGTCGACCTTACAATAAATGGTCATTTCCAATGGATTTTAGTCTGGTTCAAAATCCTTTGTTCCAAGAAGACCAAAATTCTAAGAACAATCAATCTTTTCATACAGAGTCTTTACACCTTGAATCCTTGCATTCTAGAAAGATGGCAGATCATAACCTATCAGGTGAGGCTAGCAGAGCTGACCTCTTTAAAACTTGGGGTAAGTCCCATTCTCAAGACCCCCCTAATGATGTAGAAGAAGAAATAACTCAAGAAGAGATTGCACAAGCTCGTGATAACAAAGATTTATGTAGGATGATGGGAGTTCTCCTAGCTAAGGAAAAAAAATACATTCTTGAACTAGCCAATCAAGGGGCTAAGTTACCCTCCAATTATGACGTAGAAACACTGGTTGAGAAAGAGGAAGAAACTAAAAATTCCCGCTTGCGAAAATAAATGCAAACTATGCAAGAGAAACTCTCTCAACTCTTGAAAGAGAAAGACAAAACTGTTACACAATTCACACTGGAAAGCATTTTCCCTTTCCCATTTGACAAAGATATTTACATGCCTCCTTTTCCCAAAGGAGTTGAACTTCCTAAATACGATAAATAATTGGGTGCATCTTATCCTCAAGACCATTTGAGAGAATTCGGTGCTCTCTCCATGTAATTCATACATGATACAACCTATCTCATGCATCTTTTCCCATGTAGTTTGGGAGGGTCAGCTATGGAATGGTTCTCTAGACTACCAACTGGCATCAAAACTTTTGACAAAATTGCCAATTTATTTCTACAGCACTATTCTCACAACATCCAACATCTGGCTCATATCCGAGATGTTTTCAACTTGAAACAAAATCATGGGGAATCCTTCTTGGCATTTCTCCAAAGATGGAGACAACTTTATACACGATATTCTCGCAAGATACCCGAATCTGAAAAGTTAGACATCTTTCTCGATAATCTTCTCTCCAATTTTGGGTATCAAGTATAGCTACAAGGTGTAGGATTTGAGAAATACAAATCCACAGAATGCCAAGAATACCTGCATGCAAATAACCTATTACAAGAGAGAAGCAGAAGGAGGAAAAAGAAGAACTCAGAAGTTACTCAAAAAGTGAGAGCAAAA
>MU226871.1:298438-312720 GCA_018584345.1 Thuja plicata
TGCAATATCTTTGTTAAAGTAGTTAACGAATCTATTCAGTTGTAAGGATTTAAAAGAATTTGCATAATACTTTCCTATAGAGATTAGCGTAGGAAGCTGTTTCCGCACCTGAGTTTCCTTTCAAATATGCCGCTTGAGCAGTCTGATGTCACACCTCCTCCTGTGCTACTCGGAGCTACTCTCAGAGATCCTGTATCTCCCAATCTATGTCCAATAATCGTGCATCTTGCACAGCCACCTGTATAGTCAAATCTCCAACCTGTCTTGAGAGCTATTGAGCTCTCTCCCACGATCATTACTGTAGATCTTGTGCTATATCCTGCGCAGGCTGATCCTCCTGCATAGGATCCTCCTGTTGTACCTCCTCCTATGGGGGTACCTGCTGCTCCTCAACTGTCTACTCTACATTCTGTCACCGAGACTGTCTCATGCTACCACTGCTACTGGCCCCAACATCCATCCCCATCTGTCAAGCGGGGATGTTTACCTGTATTTTTTGAGGTCGAGGACCCTGTTGTACCCCTAGTTGTCCACTCTATTGTGGTCGGGGCATCTGCATCTACTGCTATACCACCTATGGCTATACCACTTGTGGATGTACTACATGCCCTCGGCCTACTATGTCGACCGGATCTGTGAAACTCAGGAACAGATGTGTAACAAAGTGCTCCCTATACTCTGCAGTCACACCGCCATCTACTACGTCTCGTAGGTAATCTCACTGAACTGGGGCCAAGGCTCGAATATCGATCATAGTGCATCCCTGGTCTAGCTTTGTTAGCCAGCCCCTCCGAATCTCATCTATAAATCTAGCATATGTCATGTACTCCTGTGATATGTCCTGTGGGTGACCAAACTGCCGCCATACCAGCTTCTACAGGAATCTCTCAATGACTGTATTAGTGTGACCAATCATCGCACGTGAGAAGAACATGTGAATGAGCTACTCTGCAGCATCATCCCAGGCCTCTATGAGTCTCCATGGCCTCCAGACTACTGCAGCTAAATTGTCAAGTTGGGCTCGCCACTGATCTACCTTAGCCTGCACTGGCTTGGTAATCATGCCCCTGTATCTACAAATGTAAGGCTCTAGAGGCTGCCTCATTTCCTCACATATCGGCCTCATCATGGGATGATGCTCCCAGGCCCATACCTGTAATACAAAAACTCTTGCTGCCATGCTCTTCGCCTCTCAATAGGCAATCTCATGCATCTCATGATACATGTGTGCTAGCATACACTGACCCCATCTGTAATGTCATGGCCATGCTAACATTTGATGAAACATCCTACCCCAACCACACTCTAGACCATGCTTTCCATGATCGGGCATCAGGTAACAACCCAGGAAGCATGCTAAAACCACTGGTAACCTGTGGGTGGGTCCATACTCATTGATCAGATCCTCCCACAGGATCGCCCTCCCCATAACTAGATCATCCTGTAAGATCTCTCTCAAGGCTAGTGTCCCTAATCTAGGTTGTTCCTTGTACTCTACCCTGGCACTATGGAAGGGTATCCTCAGAATCTGGTAGATGTCCTGAGGGGTCACAGTCATCTCCCCCTATGGTAGATAGAAGGTGTTCATTTCTGAATGGAAACACTCAACCAATGCTCCTAACAATCCATGATTTACCCAAATCTCGGGTACATCACATAATGAACTCAAACCTAGAGTACCCAAATGCGCTGTCTCTACATCATCAAATTATGATACTAATCTGCTAATGGCCGAGTGGTGTGATCTGAAAGCAATGTCCGGAAAGTCAACCTGCAAGATATGTAAACAACAGTACATGATTAGTAATCTGCGATAATCAAAGCATAACGAGATAATAAAGCATTCAAGACATCCTATAGACAATAACAACGCTGACGCAAAAGCTATTGGATGGGACACAGACTGATTACATTTTCTTATTGTCCACTTTTTCCCATGCGAAGAAGTAGATTTTTGCGTGACAAAGTTCTCTTTCATGCGAAAAAGTTTTTCAGGTCGCACGATATTAACCTTTTGCACGAGAAAACACCTTATGGAAGGGTTTCTCGCACAAACATGGTTACTCTCCCACGTGATCTTTCCCACCGAATGGCGGGAAAAGGAGTTTTATCGCACGAGATTTCCCTACAGGCTGCGCGAAGAAACTTCTTCTTCGTGTGAAAACCCGCGGACCATTTCCTAAAAATGTGGAAAAACATTGAAAAATTGACTGAAATTGATAAAATTTGCAATGCTGATAGGTTTATCGACTACTTACTGGAGGTCCATATGCTGCGGGCCGGCTGTGCCTCCTCGATCGCTCGAATCGGTGCGTGTTGTAGGGGACCACCATTTTTTTCACTCAGAGCTCAATTCTCAAAAGTCAAAAGGTTGAAATGATTTGAAAATGACCTTTTCATCCTTATATAGGTTTTGACCTAATTTTTCAAACCGCTCCGTTTTGCACAAAAATTTCACCACTACCTAATTTGACTGCTTTGAATCCATTTTTGTGATCGAAATCAAAATCTGACACTTTTACATGGCTCATCGCATTTTAAAATTTTCAGGACCGACGCGATCGGACACTTATGCAGTCAACTTTCTGACGTCGCTTTCTTGTCAAAATCATATCATATCATCATTTTCTTAAATCTTTGAATTTTTTCCTCAAAATTCAACTCTAGTCAACTCTATCAACTCTAGTTAAACTTGGTCAACCAGACCTCGAAATCGCTCCAAATTGATTCTAAATCTTCTGAATTCTTCCATAGCATGTTCTGAGTTCTTCTTGATCTCCAATTCAACATCTATCTGCAATTTCTCACTCTCAATCATCATTATGGTGTGTCATCTTTCTATTTCACTCTGGAGGGGGCAGGATGATTACATCATTGAATCTATTCCAATCAATCTGATCTGACTTTCAAAAGTCCTCATTGCTAGGGGCATCTCATCACTTGGGGCATGTTCAGTTTTTCATACCTCACAGTCAAAACTAGATACTCCATAATCAATAGGGGCATCTTTGATCCCTACATCTCATCATCTTTTAAGTATTTGAGCAATCTAACTCAGATTTTTGAGGATCAAGCTTCGTTCAGGAGATGATTCTCAAAAACTCATCTATCAGGGAATTGGGGCATTCTAACCCTGACTCCTGAATCAAGCTTCGTTCTGGAGATGATTCTGAATCTCTATTTACTATCTTTTGAGACAGGTATCAAGGCAATCTACCCTTGACTCCTGAAGGTTAAGCCTCGTTCTGGGGATAGCCTTGTGAAAGATGTCAATCTAACCAATGTCTTGGCAATCTAGCCTAGATATTGGGGGACTAAGCTTCATTCTGGAGATAGTCCTAAAAACTCTATTAATTATCTTGTTGGACAGGTATGGAGGCAATCTAACCCTGACTCCTGAAGGTTAAGCCTCGTTCTGTGGATAGCCTTGTGAAAGATATCAATCCATTTAGGTATCAGAGCATTCTAACCCGGATCCCTGAGGATCAAGCTTCGTTCTAAAGATGATTCTCAAAATCTTAATCTGTTAGGTATCAGGGCATTCTAACCCAGATCCCTGAGGATCAAGCTTCGTTCTGAAGATGATTCTCAAAATCTTAACCTGTTAGGTATCAGGGAATTCTAACCTAGATCCCTGGGGATCAACCTTCATTCTGAAGATGACCCTTGAAAACTCTACTTGACTGGCGTCTTGGAAACCTAACCTAGACTTCGGAGAGTCAAGCTCTATCCTAGAGATTGCTCTAAAATCTTCATCAAATTGATCTTTGCATCATCAATGTTCAAATTTATTCTTCTATGCTTCAGGCATCATATTATTCTTTGAATCAATGCGCTACTTGCACATCAATTCAAAGAGGGGCAAAATGTAACACCCCAAAATTGGCATCTTGCAACCCTAACCAATTTTGTTGCAGTTGTCACTCTTCTAGATCATCAAAGTACTATTGTACTAGGCAATTATGAATTTTAACTAACTCTACTTGACCTAAGTGTCAAACGTAGAAAATCCTAAATCTACATTAATCATACATTATGTTTAATTCCTAAATATCTATTTAGCTAAACAAACCTTATGATTGAATTAATTTAATTAATAAAGTTCTAGCACTTTAATTAAATTAAATTCACCCCTTTTAGCTAAAACACATGGAAAGGAATTAAATTATATTTAATTATTAAATAAATATCCTCATTTCAATAATTGAATTTAAATATTCAGATAATTGAGAAAAACCTATTTATGAGGTCATATTTATTTAATTAATCGAATATTCTCTCAAAAATCTTTCTTCTATTCAGAAATAGAATCTTTGAATTAATTGTGCTTTAAAGAGAAAGAAAATAATTAAAATCAAATAAAACAAAATTAAATCAAAGAAAGACAATAGTTAAAGTAGAGAGAAAACAATTTATTGTATTCTTTAAAAAAAAGGATTTCTAATTTAAACTGGCTTTTCTATTTGTTTTATTTCAAAGAGGAAAGTTTCTATTCTGATCATCTCTGAGTCTATAAAAGAACTCTCATTCCTCATTCAAAAGCCCCACTCACTTTCATGCATTGTTAGAATACTGAATTATTGCTACATTCTTAGTTGATAATTTCATATAGAATAATCTCATTTGGCAATAGATTAATTTTAATTTCTAGAATAATTGCATTAAAATCATGTCTTAGATTAGTCTTACACCTTTCAATTCTTAGAATAATCTTGCATTGCATTGCATTCATGGAGAAAAAATCCTTCATTCCTAGATTGGTCTATGGTTGTGAGCCTCTCGTTCTAAGAGCTATTTCAAAAAACCCGTCTGGATAGAAGGCAACAGGTTGAATCATGCAGGCAGGCAGGATGAATAACTCATATTTATTCTTGCATGTATCTAATGAAGAAGGTTCCTATGTTGAAGTGTATGGTGAGTTAACAAGGCCAAATTTACCACATACAATTGCAGGTGACCCATCACTAACTATGTCCTTAAACTCCTTCAATAACTCCTGCACTTCCTTTGGTAATGGTGCTTGTTCCACCTTCTTTTCTCCACTAGGCTTAATCATGATAGCATAGTGTGTTCCTTCTCCACTCTTTACTGCCTGCATGTACTATTTTACTCCTTGTAATAAGACATTAGGTCCTGCTGATGTAGACCCCTCATCATCCATGAGTGACTGAATTCTATATGTGACCCCTTCTTTCTTGAAAGAATAAGAGTTCTTCTCTCCATCATGAATTGTCTTCCTATCAAATTTCCATGGCCTACCTAAGAGTAGGTGGCATGCATCCATTGGGAGTACATCACACAATATCTTGTCCACATATTTCCCTATTGAGAAATCAACCCATGCTTGCTCATTAACAAGAACATGATGTCCCTTATTCAAACATGGGACTCTATAAGGGTTTGTATGGAGTATTTTGGTCAATCCTAATTTGCTGACTACCTCCTCTGAGATGATATTATATGTAGACCCTGAGTCTATAATCATTTTGCAGACCTTGCTAAGTATTTTATACCTTACTCTAAAAAGTGCCCTCCTTTTCTTTGCTTCCTCTTTGATAGGCTCTTTAATGAGTATCCTCCTAATCATTAGAATCTCTCCACTCTCTGAATCAAGGTTGATTTCAGGAGATTTAGTACTGTTAGTCTCTTCTTGGGCTAAGTAATTTACCATCTTCTCACCATGTGAGCTAGAAGCCTTCTCACGACATCTATAGGTTGGATGGCCTAGCTGATTACAATGAAAACATTTCATATTGGCAAAATGTGAAGCTCTTCCTGAACCTCCAAATCTGCCTCTTCCTCCACCTTGGAAACCTCTACCTCTACTCATACTTCCTCTTCCACTAGTCTCATTGACTATCTCAGTCAATTTGGATTCTCCTTGAGATCTATACTCACTGCCTCTGCCTACAAAGCTACCTCTATGTCCCCTATTTTCTTTTCCTCTACCTCTTCCCCTTGATTTCTGATCATGTTTCCTCTTGCTTTTCTCTTCTATCTTTAAATCCATTTGATAGCATTGTCTCAACTTGTTAGGGTAGTGAGACTCATCTCTTCTTGGATAGACCATTTTAGTCCATTCTAAAATCTAGCCAATCTGATAGACTCATCCTCCACTCTCTTTGACCTTAAGCACAACTTTTGAAACTCCTTAGTATATGCTTGAACATCAAGGTCTTTTTGCCTGAGGTTTTGTCTCTTTCTATGCATCTGAACTTCATAATCATCCGATAGGTAAGTCTGCTTCAACTTAGCTAACATGCCCTTCCATGTAACAATAGGGTTCTTTCCCTCTTTCTCTCTCTTAGTCTAAACATACTTCCACCAGGTAAGTGTTGGTCCTCTCAACCTAGACTTAGCCACCTTTAACTTTTGAGCATCTGTCACACCATCACATTCAAAGTGATTCTCAAGACTGTCTATCCAGTCCATGACTAGATCAACATCCATTTGTCCACTAAAAAGTGGCACACCCTCCAAAGCTTTCCACTTAAGGCCTTGACTTCCTTCAAGAAGGGTTCCCCTAGTAAAACAGGGTCAGGAGTAGGTGCTTCTTTCTCTAAGTCCAACTCCTTCTCCTTAGCTTCTTTTTCTTCTTTTTGGTCTACCTTGTCCTTCACTCTATCTGCCTTGTCTTGGACTTCTCCTAAGAGTTTCTCTAATTGACTCAATCTTTCTCTTAGCAGTCTATTGTCTTCTTCTTGTTCTTCAACTTTCTTGGCCAATTTAGCATTGGTCACCATCTTGCTAGATGCACTTGACTCTTCACTTGATTCTCTGGTCTGCAATATCCACTAGCTGCAACAATTCTTATTCCAAATTTTGAACCTACGCTCTGATACCACTCTGATAGGGAATCTCCTAGCTACCTCCTAAGTTGTCTTAAACTAAACTTAGGTCACTCCTAGGACCTCTTACGGTTTCCTCAATCCACCGTCTAACACCTTGAAAGAACCACTTCTTTCCCTTCTCCAAGAATCTTCCTATCTTGTTAGGTTCTCATCTTTCTCCACCACAAGAACACTTCTTCATCTATGTTCCTTAAGCCCTAATCACAAGTTTGTATTGCAGGAGGTTAGGGGATTCATTCAACTTCATTCATGACTCAAATATTGGGTCTTAACTTACCAAGTTTAGTCCTTCCTCCATCGATTACTAGTTTCCTATCTTTTAGGCCTTGTAGCCTTTTTCACCAATTAGGCTTCCTACAATTTAGTAATTGGCATTTCTAGGTGAAACTTCTCAAAGAACCCCCAAATGTGTCTTGGCAGTTCAAATATGTGATAATAGACCTCCAAGATTTTCTTGGTCTTAGGTCCCAACTCGATCCGTACACCCTATTTCAAAAATAGGGCTTTTTTCTTGTTTCTAGAGCAGTTTGTGGTCTTTGGCTTCAAAAATTGGTAAGAAGGTTTCTTGGGAACTCCTCCTTGTTCTTGAGTACCTGCACAACACATACTATCACATCCATGGCCTTCTTGGCTCATGAACTCATTCCTCCTACATTTTCTAAACACATCTTCACAGTCTTCCTAACCGGGCTTCATTCACAGCTCGCCTAGGGAAAGACCTTAAAAATAGGTGCACACACTTTCAGAGCTCCACCTTGTGGATTCTTGAAGCTCAATGAACCTATTCTCCATCCCCAAGAGTCCATACAAAACCTACAGAGGGAAGTGGAGTTAGGTCCACATCTTTGCAACATTGTCAAAACCAGACAACAAACTGTACAAAACAAACTAATTTACAAAATGCAAAAGGAAATTAATGACTAAGAAAACTAACTACTGAAACAACACTATAACATGCGCAACAATGGATTCCATGAGTTACAATACCAATTTGAATCCATCTAGATTAACTTTCACACTGTTTACATAAAAAATCTCTACTTTCTCAGTATTTAGTCTGTACACAATGACTTCTAAGCCCCCAAATTAGGGTTTTCTAAACATATATAGTCTACCTCATGTGTCTTAACCTTTTGTTAAACTCCAGCCACTCTAGACACCGAAATCCTTAAGACAACCAAAATGTTGTCAGCAACTTTTGAAAAGTTGCTAATGTTGCATAACAACATTTTTACATCTTTTGCTATTTTGCACTTTCCAAGTGTTTTAACACTAATCTGACCTATCTAACCTTAGTTAAACCTTTTAGGGAATCATAGGACCCTAAAGACATGAAAGACATCAACTTGTCACTTGACAACCTTATCAAGTACAGTGCAATTAATGAGCCAAATTGAAGTACTTTAACCTAGCAAAGAGCACAACTAAGAACTACCTCACACCACACTTGGTCCACATGACCTTATCTAAATACAGTGCCCTTCAAGAGGGTCTTTGACACATTCTCACACAAAAATCAACATGAGATAACCAACTGACTGGCTTCTCAGGGGTGTTGCTGCACCACTATTCATCAAAGGTGTCAATGATGGGAGCATAGAAGCCTTGGACCTTATGGTTGGTGGGGACATCACTCAGAATAACTGGGCAGATATCAAGACCATATGTCTTAATTACTCAAGAGCTATAGTAAAAAAGGGAAGAGGACTAAGGGATCTGCCTCATAAGAGAAATGGCTCCGGAGTGTCTAAGATAGAGCTGTCCAACCTCCTGTCTGACTTCAAGCAGGACATCATCAATGATGTAGCCACTCAGCTAGACACCATGCAAGCTCAGAGGGAGAAAGAGGATGCGGAAGCTATGTTGGCTGAATTATGCTCCCACTGCAGAGAGAAGAAAAGAAACCGTAAGTGAAAAACTGTTGCATCTGTGGACACTACCTCAATACCCACCGAGTTCAAAGCAATAGATGAGGAGAAGGGAGAAGTATTTTACGTGGCTCAAAGGCGACCATGGGCTCAGAGACAGGGTATGCCTCAAGACCCCCTGAATAATTTTTCTTATAATAATAATAATAGTAGTAATCAGTGGAAAAATCAAAACCCCCACAATTCTGGCTCTCAAGGACAGAATTGGAATCATAACTGGTCTAACCAACAGCCACAGAATAACCAAAATTATCAATAGCCACAGTATAACCAGAACTTCCAACAACAACCTCCATTTAACCCTTACTAGCAACAATTTAACGCATACCAGCAACAGTTTAACCCCATACCAACAGTCGCAACAGAATAACCAATGGAAACCACAAGGTAAATGACAATAACAACCTCAGTGGGAACCCAATCAGCCTAGTTAGCAGCAAGCTATCATGCCTCCACCTCAGCAACAAGCTATTATGCCTCCGCCTCCTGTAGCCAATAATAGTCTTCAGAAACCACAACTTCCTACACAAACAAATCCAAATCCTAATAACAAGTAGCAAGCTTATTCAGTGCAAGTGAATGACATCCACCTAAGATCAGGAACTACATTGCCTGCATCGAGAGAACCCATAATAATTCATGTTTCTAATACTAAGGAAGTTCCTGTCAATAAAAATATTGTTGTTCCACCTATTGTACCGCCTGCTCTAGCTGAGAAAATTCCACCCTATCCACAAAGATTGGCTCAACCATCAGTAACCCCTAAAGAGAATCCTATTGCAACTGATCTGAATTACCAATTAAAGCAAATGAGTGTCTAGATACTGTTATTAGATGCCCTCAAAGAAATCCCTATTTATAATAAAGCAATCAAGGAAGCTTGTATCAAGCACCCTAGTAGAAAAAAAATATCATGATACAATCCATGTTCTTGGGCAGCTTTCTGATCTTATGCTTAGTAAAGCCTTAATGCCTAAATACTCTGATCCTAGGAGTCTAGTGGTTACCATTCACATTAATGGCATACAAATATAGAATGTCCTGGTTGATTTAGGGGCCTCTATTAATGTAATGACTATGGATGTGTTGTTAAGACTTAGTATCATTGGATTGAGGGAAACACCCACCATTCTCTAGTTAGCTGATATTTCCACTGTCAAGCCAGATGGTATGGTAGAGGATATTGTTGTCACACTAGATTCCTTGGATTACCCCTCAAATTTCATCATCCTATCCCCCAAAGCCACACTAGGAGGGTATCCATTAATCCTAGGAAGGCCTTGGTTAGCCACAACAGATGCTTGCATTGCATGTCACTCAGGAAAAATGACCATATCTGATGGCATTAATACCAAGAAATTAAGTTTGTATTCTCTAGCCAAACCCCAAGTTGATCTTGACCATGTTGTCTGGCCGCATCTAGGAGATGTTCCCCTCAAAGCCAATTCAGTACAACAACTTATGGTTATTGATAGAGATCCATTCATGGCCTCACAGGAGGAGGATGACATACTAGTAGCAATCCTTACAAACTAGTATGGCTCTGAAGAACCCTCTTGTCATCTTCCTGACTGTTCCCTACAAACCATATTGCCCAAGCATTCCTCATCTAAGTTTTCTGCAGCACCTGATTATCTCCATACTTTGTTTCCCCATGAGATAAAATCACCTTCATTTGCAGAAGTTCTTATGCTGGATAAAGTCAAAAGAGTAGAGATTTCCTTAGGTAAGGAATTGAATTTCAATAAGAATCTCACTGAATGTCAGATGTTTAGCCTTCTCTAGCTTTTAAAAGAGATTCAACAAGCTTTTGCATGGGACTACAATGACATGAAGGGACTGGACCAAAAATTGTGTACCCATAAGATCTATATCAGTCCTGAGTCCAAACCTATTAGGCAAGCTCAAAGAAGGATTAACCCTGCACTACGAGATATAGTAAAGGCTGAATTGCAAAAAATCCTCCAAGCTGGCTTTATATATCCTATTTCTGACAGCCAGTGGGTCTCCCCTCTTGTAATTGTCCCAAAGAAAGGTGGAAAATGGCAAGTCTGTGTGGACTATAGGGAACTTAATAAAGCCACCAAGAAAGATCACTTTCCATTGCCCTTCATTGACCAAGTACTTCACAACCTTGCTGGTAAGAAGTATTTTTCATTCCTGGATGGTTTCAGTGGCTACAACTAGATCCAGATATCACCAGAAGATCAAGATAAAACAAAGTTCACATGTCCATGGGCAACATTTTCTTATTATGTATTGCCATTTGGATTATGTAATGCACCTGCTACTTTTCAGAGGGCATTAATAAGTATTTTCTCTGACATTGCTACTAGTTGTGTTGAAATATACATGGAAGATTTCACTGCTTATGGAACTACATTCGAAGAGGCTCATGCTAATTTGGGAAAAGTTCTTAAAAGATGTCAGCACTACAACCTCTCACTTAATAGCAAGAAGTGTTATATGATGATGGAGGAGGGAGTTGTCCTAGGGCATTACCTCTCATCATTTGGTATCCAGGTTGATCCTGCAAAGATTGCAGTCATCAATACACTCCCAACTCAAGCAAAGCATAAGGATGTCCAAAGTTTTCTTGGTCATGTCGGTTACTACATGAGATTTATCAAGCACTTCAGCCAACTTGTCACCCCATTGTACAATTTGTTGTTGAAGGAAGTAGAATTTGAGTGGACAGCTGACTCTGAGCTATCATTTTAGCAGTTGAAAGATGTGTTGACAAAGACCCCTATTCTTAGAGGACTTGATTGGAAGACACCCTTTCATATCCACACCGATGCATCTGACTATGCCATTGGGACAGTGTTGGGATAGAAAGAAGGTATAGTTGAGCATGCCATTTATTACATAAGCAAAAATTTGCAAGTTGCTAAACTAAATTATACTGTTACTGAAAAGGAACTGCTTGTTGTAATCTATGCACTAAACAAATTCAAACATTACATAACCGGTTATGATGTATTTGTTTATACTTATCGATCAACAATCAAATACTTGATGAACAAACCCGCCATTTCTGGTAGGTTAGCCCGCTGGTTACTCCTCATGCAAGAGTTTAATATAACTATCATTGATAAACCAGGAAAAGCGAATGTGGTGGCTGATTTCCTCTCTAGATTACAAGTTCTTGATAATCCTGCAGCAATTGATGACAACTTCCCAGATGAGCACCTATTCTCTATTTCAACTTACAATCCGTGGTATGCTGACATCGCCAACTACCTTGCTACAGGAAGAACACCACCTCATTTTTCACCGCATGAACACCGACTGCTGGTTGAGAAAAGCTTGAACTTTTCATGGATCTCTAGATTTATGTTCTACACAGGTCCTAATCAAGTCACCCACAGATGTGTCCGCGAGGATGATACCTATGACATCCTTTGGGCTTGTCACGATGAGCCATGTGGTGGCCATTTTGCAGGAAAAAGGACAACATACAAGGTGTTGACAACTAGTTATTACTAGCCTACCTTACATAAAGATGCAGCTAAGCATACCACGCATTGTGACCGATGCCAAAGGATGGGACGCCCAACCAAGTCTGATGAAATGCCCCTTTAGCCTCAGGTGGTGGTAACACAATTTGACAAGTGGAGCATCGACTTTGTTGGCCCCATTGAGCCATCTTCCCATGGTAAGTCTTATATCTTAGTATGCACTGATTACGCCACAAAATGGGTTGAAGCAAAAGCAATGAGGCATGCAAGGGATCATAAGGTAGCAGAGTTTCTCTATGAGTTTATTTTTATTAGGTTTGGTGTGCCTCGAGAAATAGTAACAAATCAGGGGGCACAGTTCACCTCTAATCTTATTGTTGAATTGATGAATGAGTACACGGTGAGGCATGGTAAATCTTCACCATACCATCCTCAAGCCAATGGGCAGGCTGAGATCTAGGAAATAGAGGCCATTCTGACCAAAATAGTTTCTGTACACAAAAAGGATTGGGCTACTCGCCTTCCTGAAGCCATTTGAATTTATCACACAACTTGAAAAACCACTACTGAATTTACTCCTTTTTAGTTGGTTTATGGAAAATCTACATCCATGCCTATTGAGTTCACCATAATGTTTTAGAGGGCTGTACCTCATACTCTATGAATTTTTGGATCCAATATTCATCGCCTTTCTTTGCCACTCAAACAAAAAAGGTGCTACAAACATCAGACTTGCTGAACCAGTGGTCACGTAAAATCTCGGAAAACCACTTGAAATCGTCGTTGCCCTCTTCTGCCGCTGCTTTGGCCTTCGAAATGTGATCATCTGTGACCTTCGAAATTTCTCCTTCATAGAGGTTCATTATAAATTGGTAGCCGAAGAAAATCAGGGATGCCGCAATTGACCAATCGTTGTCCACTGCCTCATAGTCACAAAAACCGTCACTTGGCGGACGAAACTGCTTCACCATCTGAAGATATACTTGGAAGCACAGGATGGTGAATAATACTTTAGTCAGGCTTTCCACCATAATATACCAGACTATTTCAGCAACGGCCTCCCAAGTCGATAGCATGCTTTTGTCGAATCCAAAGTCTTTTAACATCTTCAAAACCTTTTCTAGACCAATTCCCCATTTGTTTTCTGGAATTAGACTGGAATTGGCATTATCTAATTCCAGGAAATTTTAATTCTATGTTTGTGTCCATCTAAAAATTTGGAATTGGAATTTCGAAATTCCAATTTTGCCCCCAAAATGGGAATATCATCTTCCACCTAAATATGTTGAATTGGAATTTCACAAAAAAGTGGAATGGGAATTCCAATTTTTAGAAAACCAAATTTAATATTTTGTGGGATCCGTGACTATAAAGATGTATAGTATATTGCTATAAGGATGTATATATATACATGTGTGTATATATATATATATGTGTGTGTGTATATACACATATGTGTATATACATGTGTGTATATATACACATGTGCGTGTATATACAAACCAAATTTAATATTTTGTAGAATCCGTGACTATAAAGATGTATATTATATTGCTATAAGGATGTATATATATGTGTGTGTGTGTGTGTGTGTGTGTATGTGTGTGTGTGTATACACATACATGTGTGTATGTGTGTGTATATATACACATGTGTATATGTGTATATATGGATACACACTTGTATCTGTATTTACACATATGTGTGTATATAAACACATGTGTGTATGTGTGTGTATACACACACATGTGTATGTGTGTATATGTGTATACATGTGTATGTACACACATGTATACACATATACACATGTGTGTGTATATACACACATGTATATATACATACATGTATCTATGTATATACACATGTGTGCATGTGTGTGTATGCATGTATATATGTGTGTGTATACACATACATGTGTATATGTGTGTGTATATATACACATATGTGTATATGTGTATACATGGATACACACTTGTATCTGTATTTACACATGTGTGTATATATACACACATGTGTGTATATAAACACGTGTGTATGTGTGT
>MU226871.1:315816-327355 GCA_018584345.1 Thuja plicata
AACCATTTTTTATTTGAAGAATATAATGGTAGTGAATAAATGCTTATAATGTAGTGGATAGATGCTTATATTGTGTAGTATGTAGGCTTTAGTAAAAATTAATTGACTTTAAATAGATAGAGTATTCTTATAATTATGAAATTGAAGAAAATATATAAATTAATATAAATATATAACCAACATTTCTATTTTGAAACTAAGTCCTTTTTCTCAAAATTTTGAAATGAATCAACAATAAATGTTGAAACTAAAATTAACACAAACTTTCTATATTTTTTAAGATATGTAAGCAACATTTCTATTCTGGTTTGTCTTTTTGCATGTATGTCATTTCAAAATCAAAATTTAAACTAAATTTATTTTATTTTTATTTTTATTTGAAATAATAATTAATTTAACAATGAATCTAAAATCAAATTTCAGATATAAATTAATTATTTATCTTTTTTTTCCTTATACAAATCATTCTACAATTTTAAGATTTATTAAAAAGATGAATGAGGAATAACAGACAAAGCCTATTAACAAATTAAAAAAACCAATTATTTTACAACTTTTTTAAACAAACAATTCAACTTTGATAGTGATGAAAAATTAAAAATAGTATAAAGAAAATTTTAAATGTTTTTATGTATACTCTATGTTTCTCTAAAATCTGAATTGCCCCATTATTAAACATAATGTCCATTGGTGTATTTTCCATAATTGTTCTTTATAGAATTATAATCTGTAAAATTTAAGAAAATGTTTACCCAAACATTATGGAATGCCTTGCAAAAGTTAGAAAATCTCACCTAAAAAATGGTTGAAATTTATAAAAAATTATTCGCAGGAATATAAAACAAATGTGCACAAAACGATACCATGCAATACCTATGAAATCTTCATTAAAACTCTGCATGCAAAACCAAGAAAATGGCGAACAGAACAGCTTGAAAATATGGAATATTTCACATCAAATTAGAAAAAAAAAGGAAATTAATGTATATTAACTAACCCTATGCAAACCCTCTTAAGGAAATAGTGAAAAAATAATTATGTGTCGTTGGATATGATCCATTGTTGCCCAACTGGCCACGAATTAATGACAGATCCATTTCAGGCAACCGATTTAATTATAGAAATAATATTTGAACATACATTGCACCAAATTCAGATGAAGAAAATCTGTTAGAAAACAACGGAAAACTTTGAATCCACTATTGGGCTCATCAATTTTTTGAAATATCTGGACATCTTAAAAAAAGAAATTAGGTATATATAATCTATTAATGTAAAAGTAATTACTTTTCGGCAAATGACAGATATCCACATCTAAAACCGGTCGATACTGTAGAACAAATTTGGATGTCCTGAATTATAGACCCCAATATGGATGACATTTTTGTTTAAATCAGCGTGTGCTAAGAATAGGAGAATTCATGCCCATTGTTTTGCATGCTACATTCAGATTATAGGTTCCTGGAAAGAAGATGGTGTATAGAGACAATGAATGACTAAACGACTAAATGAACCGAAAATATAAAATACATTTTATAGATTTAAATCATATTGAAAGGCCAGCCTATCTGCAGTGCATGTGTCGGGTTGTATAGGGCTGTTAGTATTCCTTATTAAGACCGATTTTAGTGGTTCCGCCATTTTGGGCCTTTTTTTTTAATGGAACCTCCGAAAACGAAAAATGCTTGATTAAACTAAAATGGTGGAACGTGTTATCAAATAATTCAAATCAATAATATTTAAATTAAATTGATAGTTGTAATAAATTACATTAAGAAATCACGATTAACGTGAGTTTACATTTGCATTAACTACCCGTTCATGGCATATAATAGGTATTACAGACAGGCCACATGGGGGGACTGTAGAATAGCCTCGGAAATAGGTTTGGCCACGTGAGTATCGAGAAAATAATGCCCTAATTTTGGGACCTTGAAAGGTTGTATTTGAGTTAACAAGTACAAAATTTGTCTATCTAAACTAATCGCTTAATTACTAGCGAATCTCTGGAAACGTCAACAAATGATGGATTAAATAGTAGTGCTGTCATGTTTCATTAAATAATTCAAATCAATAGTATTTAAATTAATGACAGTTGTGTTTAAAATTAAATTAAGAATATAAAAAATCTGTTACATTCAAACTTGACAAAGAACAAAAGGAATTGGAATTTGAACTTTTGAACTGGCTTTCAAGTACAAAGAAATTAAAATTAGAAACTTGATTAATAGTGTTCTATTTTATTTATTAAATAATTAATAATAATGATATTTATCTATTTTTAAATTAATGACAGTTGAGTTTAAATTAAATTAAGAATATAAAAAATCTGTTATATTCAAACTTGACAAAGAATGAAAAAATAAGGAAAGATTTTTTATATGACTTTCTTGGAATTTAAACTTTGGCTTCCAAGGACAAAGAAATTAAAATTAGAAACTTGATTAATAGTATTCTATTTTATTTATTAAATAATTAAAAAATTAATTAATAATAATGGTACTTATCCATTTTTAAATTAATGACAGTTGTGTTTAAATTAAATTAAGAATATAAAAATTATGTTATATTCAAACTTGACAAAGAACAAAAGAAATAAGGAAAGATTTTTTATGACTTTCTTGGAATTTGAACTTCTGAGCTGCTTCCACGCACAAAGAAATTAAAATTAGACACTTGATTAATAGTGTTCTATTTTATTTATTAAATAATTAAAAAACTAAATTAATAATAATGGTAGTTATCCATTTTTTAAATTAGAAATTGACTAAATGCTTGATTGTGAACTAAACGTAAACTAACAATTCTTGAGAAAATATTTTTGTGTAGAAATGCCTACAATTGACCAAATTTTGTGTATTTTATATTTTAAATTAATGGAAAAGGCCTCTAATCATAGAAAAATATTATTGGTAATATAGGCGAGCTAAAGACTAAGGCTTGGCCATATGGGTGTCGATAGAGTATGACGCTGTAATTTATATGTCGAGAGGCCTGTACAATTTAGTATGGGCTTATGTTCTGGGGAAATTGTCAACTACCCAGGAGTTTTTTATTTTTTGATGATTGTACGACTGAAAAGATGATTGTAGCGACCGTGTGTTTCATGTGTTATTATGAGCTTATGTCCCTGGGAAAATGTCACCCGCTTGAGAATATTTTATTTTTCCGTGACCATGCGATTGGGAAACTGGTTGTGGTCGGACGTAGACTTTTGCCATGATAATTGTGTGTGGAATTAACTTCGGAGTAGATGAATTGAATTCATCACCCTGTACTTCGTTTGGGCTTTGGTTGGTAACCCATTTCCAGGTATTCACAATTCGTGTTATGTATTTGCTATGAGTTTTCTTCTGTAGTGGCTGGGATTTGCAAAATATGGTGTTTGTATTCGCAAACTATTTGTGAGTGACATAGGTCGTTCAAAAAAGCGGTGGTGGCTAGGGTTTGCATAGGCCATTTTATTTCTTATGTGTGGGGGTCTTGCATAGGATTTTTTTATTGATAGAAGGTGTTCATCGAAGGGGAGTTTGTTAATGTGTGGTGCTTCGTTTTGTTTGTCATTGGCAGATGTCGTTGACAAAGTGGTGGTGGCTAGGGTTTGCAAAGGATATTTCTTGTGTCCTGGCTGAAGGTTTTTTTACTGATAGAACTTGTTGAACAAAGGGGAGTTCATCCATATTGCATATTTGATTCTCATGGTGTTTTCTCATTTCATTTGTTCTTTTTGTTTGTTGTGGTGGTTAGGGTTTGTAGAGAATAACCTTTTTGTGGTGGCTAGGGTTTGCAAAGGATATTGTTTATGCATGAGTGTCTTGTAGAGGTTGATTTTACTAAGAGAGGTCATTCTTTGTGACTTCGCAAGTGAGACGAACAGAGAAAAGGAGTCGTTGTTCATGTTGGGAATTTCTCATTCGTCTTATTTTTCATTCTACGTATATTTGTTGAAAATGGTTGTGAAAGTCTTTGGTCTTCGACTTCCATTTGTTCTGGTGCCTAAGGTTTACAAATAATATTTTTTATTTGTGAAAATTGTGGGGTAAGTACACCAAGTTGCTGGTCATAAAAGTGGGCACATGCAAAAAAAAACTAATTTTTTCATAACCCGATTGGGTTCCTGAAACTCAAAAATGTCCTTGGATTGGTAACACCAAGTATAATAGAAAATATTAAAAAAAGCAAAAGTTCTTCAAAACTCACATGGGTTATGAGAAACATTACATATTTTGGAAGGCCGCAGATTTGAGTAATTTTCAATGCCAAAAATGTTGAAACAATGATTTTGGGGAAGCAAAAAATTGAATAACCCATGTGTGTTCTGCTTGCAATTGTATTTTATCAGTGTTTAGAGCTCAATTTCCAACAATGTCACCCCGTCAAATAGGTTAGACTTTGTAATTCCCCTCTAACCCTAATGTGCCTTTGGTAATGTTTTTGATAGAAAAAGCAGCAAGAGGGTGCCGGCCCGTGGAATAGAGGACTAGTAGCACATTAATAGCATATTAATGGAACTAGTCAAACCTTAAAAGCAATTTAGTAGGATATCACAAACACCAAATCCAGATCTGCCTCTATCAAAAACAAAAGTAACGGTTCTACTCCAAATGATTAAACCAGAGTAATTGCTATCAATAGTAGCATCAAAAGTATTGTCACTAAGCCTCACAGGGCTCAACCAAACCAAAATAACAAACTTAAAATTAACCCCAAACACAGAACAGGGGAACCGAGGGTCAAGCCCAGCCAAAATAACCCGAACCATAGGCAACAACATTAATTCTTCCCTCGCAGTTGTTTAGACAACAAGGTTCTCGCCCACTCCTCCTAGAGGAACAGGAACAGATCCTTGTTATCCTCGTCCGCTTCCAAATTGCCATCCGCCAGCTTTTCCTGCACATTATAGAGGGTCGTCGCTGAGGCATGCATAACCTTCAGTGCAAATTATGTTTTAGGCAAAAATGTAAAAGTTGTCAAAATGTTGTCATGACAACATTTGCAACTTTGCAAAGTTGCATGACAAAATTGACAAGATTTGATTCCCTTTGATTTTTGAGGATGGGTAGTTATTGTAACCACCTAAAAACATGGGGAAATCATAAAATTCCATGATGAGGCCCATTTCCCGAGGTTTGCTGAAGTAGAGAATATTTTGGGATTTGAAAGAAGTTGCTCTATTCACTATTTTTGTTCACAGACTCTTATTTTTGTTACTTAGTGTTCTTGAATGGATTGAACCACTCAATATTGTGTTGGATTATTGTATTTAGGTTAGATACAATACATTTTTTTTTGGTTTGAAGGTTCTAGTTGTTCATTAGATTAGCTTTGTAAATTCATTTCTTATTTAGCAGTTTGTTGGTGTTGACAGAGTAGGTTAGTGAAAAATAGCTCCCCCATAGATCTCCACCAATAATTTTATCACAGACATGAGGGATATTAGTATACATATGGAGGGAGGATCTCAGAGAAGCGGTTTAACCAATTTTAATGGAAAGCCCTAGGCGAGTCCATTGTATCCTGTTAGGTGTTTGCGAGTGATCTAATGGTGTTTGAATGAATGGTTATGATTGGAAGAATTAAAAAAAGCATGTTTTTTTAAGTATTGAGGTTATACAAACACCTCATAGGAATATCAAGCCTTGCCTAATCCATTGGGATACATTTCCAAGTAGAAATCACTAAACTAAACCAGTATAGCCCAATTAGCCCTATTTGTCCTTAATTCTAGGAATCCACTGTATGGAGACCTTAGAACCCTAAGACCTATAAAATATCTCATTTCTTGGAAAAGGGTATCAGAATATCAACTTTTTTTGGGGTTTTTTTGGGATTATTTTGAATGAAGTGGAAAAATTTAGTCAATTAGGGCTAGGAGTATTAGCCCTAAAATACCAAATTTGCTAAGAGTCTTGAAATCATTTGGGAAAGTCTTGATACCCTATCCTAATGGGATCAAGTTAAGCACAAGAAGTTTTCCAGGCATGGATTATGTCCCCTAAAAATAATTTTTAAGGGAAGGAGACCGAAAGGGACTTGGAGCCATCCAAGAAGTCCAGTAAAGAAGAGGAATGAAACTTGTTGATAGTTACCTGTAAGTAAAGCACAAACGATGTCATCTCTTAGAGAGGTGTTTTAGAAGTCCTCAAATAGATAATTAATGGCTTGGAAGATCTTAGGAGGAAACTAAGGGTCTTAGGAGAACTAGGAACAGTTAGAGTCCTAGTAGGTTGTGCAAGCATACTTGGGAGTTGCTATCAATATTGCTCATAATTGGATATTAAAAAGGGACATTTCTATCCCTTTAATCAAATAGACGAATCCTAGATATAGTCTAATTTGGAAGGCATCTCCTTTGGGTTGGATCAAAATCAACACTGATGAGGCAACAAAAAGGAATTTTGGACCTAGTAGATGTGGGGGAGTGGCGAATGATCACAATGGTAGGTTTGTCTCGGTGCTGGCCCTCCCTTTGGGTTTTAGACAAACCACTTTGTTGAGACTTATGCAGCCTATATTTGGGTTAAAATGGATATGGATTGGGGGTTTATTAGGGTATGGATAGAGATTGACTATCTTAACATTATCAAATATCTCATTGGCAAAGTGACCCCTAGCTAGACAATTAAATCCTTGATCAAAGATTGCATTCAAATGATTAATATTTTCATTGAGTATTAAATCAACTGTGTGTACCAAGAGGGTAATCATGTGGGAGACAAATTGGCTAATCTCAGAGTAAATTATCAACATATGATAAGTTGGATATTAATGAAAATATCCATGTTGAGATTAAAATGCTAATTAAAAATGATTATGGTGATTGATAATTTGAATTTCATCTTGGAAATGATGAATTCATCTGTGCCAATTATTTTTTTAATGTGGCTTTCCCTTATTGTGCATTATCTAGCTCTTTTGGCCTTTTTAGCCTAGTTTTGAGTATTAGTTTCCCCGCTTCTTTGGTTGTGGGTTTTTCAGAGAGCTCTAGAAGAATGGGGGTGATAGATATAAACTTGAGCCCCATTCATTTGGTTTGGATTGAACTTTTTGATCGAGACATTTATGAGTATATGGAAAGGTTGCATGACTTGGATCCACATGTTATTGAAGCTTTTATGGAAGGATGGAGTGAGGGTATTTTTAACGTTTATGGTTTAGAGATAAAATATTATTGAGGAGATTATTGCCAAGGTCTTCTATATGATAGTGGAGGGAAGAAATTTTTACAAAGATAGGAAATGTGTGAATGAAACTATAGGAATTTTCATCTAGCTAGGTGAGATGGATACAATTAAAAGGAAAATGGATAGGGGATGTGATGAAACTTCACTTAAAGCCCCATGGGTGCATGTGGATGAGTTCATTATGTGAGATATAACCCTGGATGGTCAGTTCCCCACTCTCTTTAGTTATCATTTTGTCATTCTCAATCACTTTAGACATGACAAATTTATCTAAATTTCCTTATATCTCTTCTTTTATTTATATCATAGTTTTCAAGCCCATGCCAAAAAATCTACCTCCCCAGTTCTTCATGACAGTCTGATTTTACTTATAATGGAGCATGCCAAGGCCTTGTTTGTTGACAAAAACCATCCACCTAAAACTAGCGTTGAATTTAAAAAGAACGTAAGGGTTCATTATGGGGATTCCTCTACTGAGTAGGAAGAAGTTTATTTTAATGATGAGGAGGTATTTCAATTGTATAAACAAAATCACCCTTCAACTTTCACCTCATCCCATAAGAAAAATGTTGTTTATAATGATGGGGATTATGATTATTCTCCTTTAGAGGATTTTGTTCCTGATTCTTTAGACCCTAGTGTTTTCAACAAGGGGAAAGGTAAAGCTAAATTGTCTATGTCTTCTAAAGTTAAGGGTAAAATTCTTTCTAGGTCTCCTTCGGTCCTAGGGGAGGGAGAAAATATTCTCATATTAAGAAGTCCAAAATAAATCCCCAAAAAGAGGATATCCCAACTCTTCACTCCCGTTTTTCCATACCTCTAAGTACATGGCATTAGGATTTGGGAATCCATGTTGGTATTCCTATGGATATAGAGAAGGAAAATCCAACAGAAAAGGGTTTTTTCGGTTCAAAAGAATAGAAATATTAGTAAAAATGTTAAGAACATGATGCATAGCCAGAATGCTCTATTTTTATGGATTTTTGCAAAAAATAATGCTTTGAAAGATAAAGTTACTCTATCTCCCTCAAGCTAAAACTTGGATAATATCATGGCTAGTACCAAAGATCTGATAAAGAGCATCAAATAACTAAAGGAAGACTATGAACGTCTCATCCAAAACCTGGACAATACCATGAATGTTATTTTGGAAAATTTAATAGAAGTTATTTCAATGAGCGAAAATGCAATGGACAATACCACAAAAGGTCTCAAGAAACTTAATACACAAGCAGAAGCTCTATAGATTATCTCCAAGGGGACCTTGGCAACCCCTTCCACCAATGTCAAATCATCCAATAAATTTTATACAGAAGACAAAGGTGCAGCTAAGACGAACAAAGATATTTTAGGAGATAAAGGTGTGACGAAGAAGGAGAAAGAGGTGGATTCTCTACCTAGACCTATGACCAGATTAAGGAGAAATGAAAAGGGGGTTGCCCCCATTGATAGTATCAATAAGAAGGTTTGTAGTACTAATGAAGAAATGATGCAAAAAAATGTTAAAGGTTCTGTAAGACTATAGGGGATTTTTTCTCCTACTTTTGTGATTTTTTGTTAGCTATTGTTAAGCGGTAGGATAGGGTTCAGATCCTTCTACAAGTTTCTTTTTTGGGTTAGGATTTCTAGTCCCTTCAAAAATAATTTTCCTTTAATAAAAAACTTATATATTTAATATATTAAAATGACATATAATATAGAAATTAATGTATGACTCTTCAAATGTTTAAAATGTTAATAAATTTGAAAAAATATTAATCTATATATATTATAGAAAAAATATAAGAATATAAATATTTTTTAAATTATTGGATATGCATAACAATTTATACCTAAACTTAATTAAATTAGAATAAATTATTAATCGTAATTTTTTTAATGAAATAATCTGACTATCTATTTTAATTGTGTAAAATAGAATAGAGATTGTCTCTTATATGTTTAAATGTTATTTTATTTTGTTATTTTTTAAATATAACCTAAATCACTATAAAATAGTTGATGTTATTAATTATATTTTTTGACATCTAATAATTGAGGAAAAATTAAAATAGACATTTTATTTTGTAAAATATAGTGAAATCTCAAAAAAGTCTAGAAAATCTTTTACTTTAAGAAATTTTCTTTATAACACTCAAATTTCCTTACTCAATCACATTGAAGAAAATTTCATTTTTATAAATTATAAAATTTTAATTTTCACAAATTAACTTAATAAAACTGAATTCTTAAAAAAAAAATACTCAATAAATGAAGTCTTGTGATTGGTGAAAAATCAAGTTATTAATTATGTAAATAAAATGACAGTATTGTAAATATTGCAAAAAATTTATTTGCTATGAATTCAAAAGTAGATTAAGTAGTTATAACATAATAATAAATTTTATTATAAACTTACTTTTTTAATCTTAATTCAAATTTATTTGTAATTTAATAAAAAATAATATTATCTTAAAATAATAATTAAATATAGAAATTTAATATAAAATTTTATCAAAATTTATCTAATCATAATTATAATAAAAAATATCTCTATACTTAATTCTTAATTCAACTATATTCTTAATTCAGATTTATTATTAATTTAATAAAAATATAAATTTAACACGATTAAATGAGTTCTTAATGCCATTCCCATTTACTTAATGTTTATTTTGAAAACCCCCAAAACCTTTATCATCAAATTACAATCTGTCTTGAGGTCTTTCTTATGGAATGGAAATGTGGGTGGTAAGGCTAAAATCTCGCTTATAGCCTGGGAAAAGTTTTCCTCCCAAAGGATGTCGGTGGTACTTGCATTACAGGTTTGGAACATCAAAATTTATCTCTTGATGCTAAGCTTGTTTGAAAACTACATAAAAAAACCCACATCTAAGTGGGATAAAATTATGATTGCTAAATATTTAAACAATGAAAATGGAGAAATAATATGCACTTCAACATCCCTTCCAAAGGGCTCTTCGATTTGGAATTTTGTGTCAAAATACAAGTCTGTTATTCTCCCTCGCTTATCTTGGCTTGTCCATAATGGTCGTAAGGCTAGGTTCTCAGAGCAAGTTTGAAATGTTCACCGTTCTTTGCTCAGTACACATAATTGGACTAATTTATTGAATATATCAAAGCCACTTTGGGGAATTCATATTTTGGACTTCTTTGATTTAGATTCTTCCAGTCTACCTTTAGAAAACTATAAATCTATTGATTTTGTCTTCGTATTAGAAGACCTCAAACAAGCTTATAATAAAGAGATGGAAGGTATACATCATGTCTTTGGTTAAAAGAAACATCTAGATGCTACTCTCGTCAAGGAAGGGCACAATTCCCCATTTCCTCTTCTTTTGAATTTATATGGCAATCAAAATTATACTATAAGTCATCTTGTCTTCCCAAGGCAGGGGCATTTCCTTGGCTTGCAGTACAAGATAGAGTTCTTATGGGATTAAGAGTGGACAAACTTCGAATTACAACTATGTTTCCTTGTGTTCTTTGTGGATATTTTATTGAATCCTTTGTCCACCTGGTTTTACAGTGCCCTTTTACTGTTGAATGTTGGTATTGGCTCTTTAGAAAATTGTGGTGGTCTCTACACTTTGTGCAAATTTGAAGACACAATTTATTATCTAGCCATGTTTGTGCTCTAACTCATTCTATGCTTTCTTATGGGATATTATTCCATCATTTCTAGTTTGGAATATTTAGTCAGAGAGAAATAATCGTATATTTAGAAAGAAATCTTCCTCTTTAAATGGTGTTTAATTTGATTAGAAATTTTTTTTTTGGAGGTGACTCTATCATACATTTATAGAAATATTAATGGGATTGCGAAAAAAATGGGAGTCCTTATCTATTTTTCCCATTCATGGAGTTGTTGTTAGTAATACAATTAATAAGGATAAAATAAAACAAGCTATGTGTTTCCCCTTTCAAAGACGTAAATTTAAGTTAGATTATGATAGGGCCTCTGGGGGCAATGCAGGAAAATCTGGTGTGGGAGTGGTTATCTCAGACTTAGAGGCAAAAATCATCAAGGTAGCTTGTAAAGCAATTAAACAAGGCATTAATAACAACAGATAACTAGAAGCTCTCTTTGGTATTTATTTACCTATTTCTTTAGGGATTAAGGATAAATTATTATAGAAGGAGATTCTATACTCATATCCAATTCCCTCTCTAATAATAGAACTCAAATCTTTTTTTTTTTAACTAAAAGAGGGGTAAAAATTTATTGATAACAAAAGAGAGCAGAACAAAACAAGACACAAAGAGAATTACAGAGCCTTGTCCTGGTCAACAAGTTGATCCAGCCTCTGAGATAAATCAAAGGGAAGCATCGAATGGTCAGAAATGTTCCAAGG
>MU226871.1:327783-341692 GCA_018584345.1 Thuja plicata
CGATTGACAGGATGGAGGTTCTGCCTAGTTCCAATCTTAGAGCGGGAATGGGCGGCCAAGGGAATATTACCATGAGGAGCAAAGGAAAGGCGAGAGTAAATACCAGCATCTATGGGATCCAAACCAAAAGCAACATCACATTTAGCTATAGAACTCAAATCTTGCAACTTCAATACCTTTGAGTTAAAGTCATAAAGAAACTTTAGTTCTTCACTTCTTATTATGTTTCCTACTATTATAGAGAGGCTAATTTACTAGTGTGGACTTATTAATAAATAAAGATATAGATGAGTAGCATCCTTTCCTGGAGTTTTCGAATAAAGATCTCCCCTCTTTAGTATACAATTTTTTTTGGTGTTTTGTTGGAACCCTAATTTTTGGCAAAATATTAGAGCCCAATTTAAGAAGAAAACCCATAAAATTGGAGAAAACATCTTTGCAAAACATGAGGATAATTAGTAAATCCACCTTAAAATCATGCTTTCCTCTTATAAACAAGCATATGTGTCATTTTTCAGCTTCCAACAATTAAATTGCATGCATCTATTAAATGACAAATTTTTAGGGTGTGCACAGGTCTTGTAGTTTAAATATCATGACCATTTCAAGTATCCCTCTTTGAGAAAAATATTTTGATACCTATTGATTTACATGTCGATCTCATTGCTTCTATGAATTCTACATGTCACCAAATTCTTTTGTGCCAATTTGCAGAACTCCATGACCTAATTTTCTAATTTTCCCAAGTCCATACCATTTGAAATTTATTCAAAATACTTCCTATGAAATGACCCTCTACATTAATTAGTATTTTGCATCCAAATCATCCCTATAGAAAACCAATTGACCCTTACAATTTTTTGTACTACAAAGAACCCCTTTGCAAATCCTCAATGCCTAATGAGTTTATTTGACATTTTTCATTGGCAAAAACCAAATGCAGTTAATGCATATTTGTTATGTGCACAATCTCAGTATTGGTCAAAGGCCCACTTTGGAAAATTATATTTATCATTTTTATAGATGTCGCACCAATTAGATTTGTTTCCATGATTCTCTATATAAAATTACATTTCCGTGTCAGACTGCAGCGGTTCATCAATTAGTTGGATATGTTTTAAAGAACAAAAGAAAAGTCGGTTTTCAGCAGTTCATCAGTTTAATTTTTCATAAAGCAGTTGGAGGCCTTATTTTATATTGAATATATTACACCTTAGGATAAATTTCTCAGAGCCATCCATTGTGTTGCACTCTCTGGTAAGAACTCTACGTACTTGTCCATTGTCAGAATGTTGTGAGAAGGTTTGATCCATTTTCCAAAAGGATTTTAGGTGCAATTTATTGAGTAATAAATTTCTTTGGAGACAAGAATGAGGTTAAATAATTTATTTTTAAAATAAAATATATATCTCATTATAATGAAGTGATTCTACATTTTGAAATAAAAATACATATTACAGGGTAAGCCTATATAATAAAGAGGTGAGAGACATATTAAAATCATTATATTTAAATCATTTTATGAAGTTGGTTTAACATATTTTTCCCATGAAGTAAATCTTTATGTTACACATTCAATATGGCATAAGGTCTTGGAATAGAATCACTTGTGTATCTCTTCACTACTATTACTTTACTATCTCTATCCTCAATTATCTAGTGCTGCTACTTTAACTAGTTTTGATTTTTCTGTATCTGATTCCTTCTATCTATTATTCTAATATCAGTTTGCTTCTAGATTATATTGCTTCTATGTATAGATGAATTTATATAACACTGGTACTTTTAGAATAACTGAGAGGGGGGGTGAATCAGTGGCCTTAAAAATAATTCCAATAATCCAACCAAAACTTATATCACAAATATAATATCCTCTAGTTATCTTTCAGTCCATCAAGATGAATGCCTTAAATAAATTTAGCAAATATATACTGCTCAGTAAGATATACTATTTATCTTTTCTAGACTTTACCGAGTAGCAACAATTAAACTTAGTGTTTACCAACCAATCCAATTTTAGTAACGTGTAAAGTAAACTATCAATGCAATGAAAGAAATACACATTTTACACATGGATTTTTAACATGGAAACCCTGTTAAGGGAAGAACTACTTGGGCTCAGTAACCCAAAATTTTCACTCTTCTAAAGTGAGCTTGATGAAGAGCCAACCCTGTTAAAGGTTACAAACAAACCGTTAAGTCCAACCTTGCTAGAGGATTCAAAACTAACACTTTGTCTTTTGACCTAGCACTCACTATGTTGTCAACAAGAAAATTTTGATACTCTTGAGTATCTCAATACATTAAGGATGGTTAAATCCCACTTGGTTAAGAGATTTTCTTAATCAATGGTTAAACTGAAATAGTAAATGATCTGCTCAAAATACAACTTTATCTTGCAAATATTCAGATCTATTGTTAGTCCAATAATACATCTCTGATCAATGTTCACTTCAGTTCCTTTGCTCCCTTGTTTCTTCTGCTCGGTGAATGCTCTGTCCTCTGTTGCTCGGTGTGTGTAGAATTTATTGCCTTTATTCTTCAGCGTGTATGATCAGATCTGCATGAAGACTTCTATCTTCACCAGAATTATACTCATCATTCCCCTCTTTTATAATGAATTCCTTGTCTCTCTTTATAGATGTGTTTAGCCGTTCAATCTCCTTATCTTCATCGTAGATTTCTTCTTGATCCGCAAAACTCGACATTCTTGCTTTAATCCGTAAAGCTCTCCTTCTATTTTATTCCACAAATCTCTGCTTGTTATATGTAAATAAAATGTGTTTTAAATCTCTTTCCTCTCTTTAGTTTAACTGATCGATGAAAATTAAGCAATCAATTAGTCAATCTAAATATAGCTCCTACCAGCTAAGTATTTTTTTCATTATTTATCTTCAGTTCTGATAGGTCATCAACTCCAGTTAGCTCGGTCATTGACTTCAGTTATGATCAGTAAAAAATTCAGTTATGCTTGGTAAAAAACTTCAGTTATGATCGGTAAATAGCTCTTCCTAGGTTTTCTCTGTCTGTCGATGTGCATTGTCTGTCGGTTTTTACTGTCACTCAATGTATACTAACCTTTTATCTTTTACTGACTGTATAAACTTTGTCTCTTTTAAGTTTATGACGATATGTGTATGACCAATCAAAACATATCAATTTGACATCAATGACAATACAATACATTAACTGATTTAATGTCTTGCATTCACTTTTACAGCTCGATGATCATCAACTTATCATCTTCACACATTCAATCAGTTATAGTTCATCAATCTCTCCCTTTGGCATTGATGACAACACAATATGAAATATGCCATATCATACCAAACTTATTGTTCTACTACCAATTCAAATATCTGACTCTCGGTAAGCTCTTCTAGCTTAGATTTGATTCTTTTTGTGTGCTCTCCCTTTCTTCATTCCCTTTAATGGATAGGTGTAGCAATTCTATTTTTTGAATTTGTCTCTCCCTTTCTTGTAGAATCTTTTCTCTTAATCATCATTGGATCTTTCTCTCTCTTTGTAGAAACTTCTTTCTCTGATCTTTTCTCTCCCTTTGAGTGATGCTCTTCTCCCTGATGGATATTTATTTCTCTCCCTTATCATTGGATATTTCATTCTCTCTCTCTCTCTCTCTCTCTCTCTCTCTCTCTCTCTCTCTCTCTCAAAACAATTCCAAACAAAAATATATCATTGTATCTCATGTCCATCAGCAATACAGCTCTGTAGTAGCCAAAAATATCTCTGTTGTGTGGTTCAGATAAGTATCTTCTTGTACTGATATGTCATTGCAGTCCATATCTCAACTTGCATCAATGTGATTGATCTTCTGATAATGTGTATGCTGATGCAGCCTTCTAGTCAGCTTAGTGACTAGTAGACAAGAGTCGAACCCCTAGTATATTCCCTAGGTACTAAAATATATCTTTTGGTAATGGCTTTGTGAATATGTATGGTAGTTGTTCTTTGGATTTTACATATTCTAGTACTACCTCTTTCTCTTGTACTTGTTCCCTCAAGTAATGATACTTAATAGCTATGTACTTTGTTTTAGCATGCATCACAGGGTCTTTGAGATGTTTATAGCACTTGTATCATCAAAATAGATAATTACTGGCTCAAGAATTTCCTCATTCATACCTATCAGTAATTGCTTGATCCATGCAATGTTCAAGAAATTTTCACAAACAACCACATATTCTGCTTCTGCATTTGACTGTGATATGCATCCTTGTTTTTTACTTATCCATGTGACAATTTTGTTATCCATAAAGAATGTTCCTCCTGTTGTGCTCTTTCTATCA
This sequence comes from Thuja plicata, assembly GCA_018584345.1. NCBI lineage: Eukaryota > Viridiplantae > Streptophyta > Pinopsida > Cupressales > Cupressaceae > Thuja > Thuja plicata. Next base: position 332,091 of record MU226871.1, read on the forward strand.
TCTATGTTTCCAGCCCAATCAGCATCGGTATAAACTTGTAGCTCAAATTTGCCTTCTTTATTATACCATAAACCATAGTCTTCGATATTCTTCAGATATCTCAAAATTATTTTAACAGAAGTCATGTGTGATTCCTTAGGATTAGCAGAGAATCTTTCAACTATACCAACTGCATGTTCTATATCTAGTCTAGTGTGTACAACATACATTAGTTTACCAATCATAGGTCGGTATAAGGTATGATTTACCTCGGTTGTCTTGTCTTCCATTATTAGTTTACATTTGTTTTCCATAGGTGCTCCAACTGGTTTGGAGTCCTCCATCTTGAATATCTTCAGAACTTCTTTGATGTATTTAGATTGTGTGATGTAGATGCCTTCATCCTATTGTAGAATCTGTAGACCAAGAAATTTTTTCATCTTTCCAAACATTGACATCTCAAATTATTTGCTCATTTCATCATAAAATGACTTGCATAGCATATCATTACCTCCAAATATGATATCATCAACAAATATCTCAACAATCAAAATCTTATCATTAGTATCTCCTTTCAAATATAGATTATTATTATCACTTGTTCTAACAAATCCAATACTAATGAGATAAGAGTGAATTCTTTCATACCATGCTCTCGATGCTTGTTTCAATCCATACAAGGCTTTGTGTAGTCTAAAAACCATGTTTCTCTTGTTAGGATCAACAAACCCTTCAGGTTGTTCAATGTATACCTCCTCTTCTAGTATTTCATTCAGAAATGAAGATTTAACATCCATTAGGTATACTTTGAAACCTTTAAAAAAAGCATAATAAAGTAGAATTATTACTCCTTCTAGTCTAGAAATGGGTGCAAAGGTTTCTCCATAGTCAATACCTTCTTCTTGTGCATACCCTTTGCATACTAGTCTTGCTTTGTTTCTTGTGACTTCTCCATTCTCATTCATTTTGTTTCTAAAAATCCATTTGGTGCCAATGACATTTTTGTCATTCGGTCTTGGTACTTATGTCCATGTTTTATTTTTCTTGATCTGTTCAATCTCTTCATTCATCGCACTAACCCATTCTTGATTCTCAAGTGCAATATTAACAGATTTAGGCTCAAAATCACAAATCAAACATCTAGCTTTAAGTGACTTACTTCTTGTTCTCATTCCAGCTCTTTTGTCTCCAATGATTTGGTCATGTGGATGGTTTCTTATGACATATTTAGCAAGTACAAGTTCAGATATCTTATCTTCATTTTGATCGTCATTTTGATATCCATCGCTCGGTTCACCGTTGTGAGCATTTTCCTAATTCTCGATATGTGCAAGCTGTTGCTCGGTTGCATTGTTGTGTCACTCGGTAGCGTTACACTATTTCTCAGGAAAAGTGTTAGGTTCTTCAATGTAGACAAATCTGTTGTATTCTTCTGGATCCTTTCTACTTTCCTCATCATTTTTCTCAGCAAATTCATCCACTTTAACATTTTCACTTTCAATGATTTTGTTAGAAGATTTTTTCACACATTTATAAGCTTTTCTTTTAGTAGAATATCCTAGAAATATTCCTTCATCACTTTTAGAGTCAATTTTCTCATTTCTATAATGTTTCAATATATAACATTGACTTCTAAAAATTCTAAAGTAACTCACATTTGGTTTGTATCCATACCATAGCTCATAAGGTTTCTTATTGGTGTCTTTCTTTAATTAAAATCAGTTTAGTGTATAGGCAGCAGTACTTACAGCTTCTCTCCAAAATGTTTGTGTGATGCAGTTTTCAATCATTGGTGTTCTGGCATAATCAACAATTGATCTATTCCTTCTTTTAGCAATCCCATTTTGCTGTTGTGTTCTCGGTGCAAAAACCTATCTTTTAATCTCATGCTCATTACAAAAGTTAGTGAATTCATCAGAAATATATTCTCCTCCTCTATGTGATCTTAAAAATTTCAGTTCTTTTCTACTTTATTTTTCAACTTTTTTCTTTATACCATTTGAACATCTTAAATGCTTCAGATTTCATTTTTAAGAACATAACAGTCATCATTCTAGAATAGTCATCAACAGAAATAATGAAGTATCTATCACCATAATAGCTCTTTGTTCTCATTGGTCCACATAAGTCAGTATGGACTAACTCTAGAATATAATTAGATGTGTAGGTTTTTCTCTTTAAACTAGACTTTTTCATTTTTCCTTTTTGACAGTTCTTGCACATGACATGGTCAGGCTTTGACATACTCGGTAAGCCTCATACTTTTCTTTTCTTAATTATCTTAACCATGTTGTCAAAATTCACATGACATAACCTTTTATGCCACTCTTCATTTCTATCCAATAAACAAGTGGTCTCAATATCATCAAGATAAAATATATTACCTTTTGTTTGTTCACTAGCACCGATCAACTTTCCTTTTTCATTATAGATCATTTCTTTTTTGTTCTCAAATGCAACTCGGTGTCCTATGTTGTTCAGCTATGAAACACTCAATAGATTATAGTTATGTCCTTTCACCCAATAAGCATTTTCACATCTGATCAGATTATTCAACATGATGGTTCATTCTCCTTCAACTGGGAAAGGTGAGTCATTACCCATCCTAACTGATCCACCGTGATAATATTCAAATGTTTCAAACTTTTCTTTATCTCCAGTCATGTGATGAGTACAACCACTATCAATAATCCAGACATCATTTTTGTTAACTTTAGATATGAGTGCAGTTTCAACATAGATTTCTTCTTCATCTAAATCATCCTTCATAGAAACAAATACTACCTCAACATCTTCATCAGAATCAGTAGTATAATTTTTAGCTTTTTTGTCAACCACATAACAAGCCTTCTTTCTTTTGTCCTTGTAATCTCAGTTATCTCTTCTGTCAGAGTTTTGGTTGCTTCTGTAGTCTCAGTATTCATTTTTGTATTACTTCTTTTCATAAGATTTTTCATTGTTTCTTTCATCCTTTCTCTTCTTTGGGCATCTAGCAGAGAAATGTCCAATTTATTTACAATTAAAATAGACCAATGGTAATTTACCTGTGTATCTTCCTTTACCTCTATGTAATCTTCTAGCCATTAGTGCTTCAATTTCATCAAGTTCTTGTTCATCACTATCACTATCACTATCATTTCTCATAGTGTGTTTGTTACTAGATTTACTTATTTTCAGAGAAGATTTGAATGCAGACTCAATAGTTGGTAAGACACTGATGTCATAGTTATTCATCTCAAATGAAATAATTCTACCAATCAAACTATCAACAGTAACATTTTTATTTTCTAATGCTCTCATTTCTTGAATAGCAGACACTCAAATAGCATAAATAGGAATTAAGGTTCTTATAATTTTAATTACAACTATTTCTTCCTCAAGTACTCCTCCTACTCCTCAAATAGCATTAACAACTTCTTTGATTTTTCACTGTACTGAGTGATGTTCTCTCCTTCTTTCATTCTTAGGTCATCAAACTTTCCTCTTATGCTTTTAGCTTTAGCTCTTAGCACATTGGTGTCTCCTCCATGTACTAGCTTGATTTTTTCCCACATTTTCTTTGCAGAGGTGCATGATTTCACATCTTCAGATTCAACATCGGATAGTGAAGAAGCAAGTTCTATCATCATAGAATTATGTTCATGTTTCTCTCTTAATTGATCAACAGTTAGAGGTCTAGTAGGTGCAACATATTCAGTATCCAATTATTGTGTGACATCATTTCAATTACCTGATAGATGAATTATTATCCTTCTTTTCCATAATGCAAAGTTGTCCTTGTTCAACTTAGGCACATCCCTTTACTCATCTTGTGATCTTTAGCTTAAGTCTTTAAATTCTCTTCCAAGCACCAAAGCTCTGATACCAATTTTTAGAATAACTGAGAGGGGGGGGGGGTGAATCAATGGATTTAAAAATAATTCCAATAATTCAACCAAAACTTATATCAAAAATATAATATCCTCTATTTATCTTTCAGTCCATCAAGATGAATTCCTTAAATAAATTTAGCAAATATATACTACTCGGTAAGATATATTGTTTATCTTTTCTAGACTTTAGCGAGTAGCAACAATTAAACTTAGTGTTTACCGACCAATCTAGTTTTAGTAATATGTAAAGTAAAATATCAATGCAATGAAAGAAATACACATTTGACATGTGGATTTTTAACGTAGAAACCTTGTTAAGGGAAAAACCACTTGGGACCGGTAACCCAAGATTTTCACTCTTCTGAAGTGAGCTCGATGAAGAGCCAACCCTGTTAAAGGATTAAGTGAGACCTTGTTAGAGGATTCAAAACTAACAGTTTGTCTTTTGACCTATCACTCACTATGTTGTCAACAAGAAAACCTTTTGATACTCTTGAGTATCTCAATACAATAAGGATGGTGAAATCCCACTCGGTTAAGAGATTTTATGAATCAATGGTTAAACTAAAACAGTAAATGTTCTGTTCAAAATACAACTTTATCTTGCAGATATTCAAATCTATTATTAATCCAATAATACCTCTCTGATCGAACATATGTTGATACAAAAAAATGGTGCTGCTCTCCCAATATAAATTACGCTCTACAAGATACAACATGGTGAAAACTTTGGATGCCCAAATTATTTTTTATGCCAGAACTAAGTATGCAAGATCAACGGGATGTATTCGGCTTGCTTCCTCTTCTCTGCCTCATCACCATAACCTTACCTACAAGCATGCTCCCCAAAAATTATTTTCTATGGTTTTACCACTGGAGATACACTATGATGTTCTGGAAGAGGATGGTAAATGGATCCCTGCCCATAAACAAAATCATAGTAGGGCTAGGCATTTCAAAAATCAAAATGCCATTCGATCAATAAACCCTCATTTTTCAACTTTTGCTCTACCCATTAAAAAATGTTTTCGACATCTTCAACCAATGAACATTGAAGGAAAGGCCAAAATCATACTATATTCTCCCCCACACATGCATAATCCTAAAGGATCAGAAGAAAGAAAGATACCAGTGCAGATGGTGGATCCCCTTCCTTATTACACACAAACAATTTCTAAGGAGAGGACCTATTCTCCGCTGCATCGCAGATTCATGGATAAACCACACCCTAACACTAGTGTTTCAGATATAGTCATTAAAGGTAACCATACTTTCACAGAGGGTGTGAGGATGCATTGTGCATCCTTCACGTTATTTTGAAAGTGGTTCAGCTCTGGATTGAATATTAGCGAGATTAAAATATGGTTTCAGGATATTCTTGGAGAGCAGGTTATTATGAATTATTTTTCCAATAATTGTTTTTTTTCGAATGTAGAGATGATTCTGTTAAAAATAAATTTATGTCCGATGAGAAATATATTATTTAGGGCATGTGATAAAATTTCTAAAATGGAAGCCCAATTTCAAACCGAGTATGTTTGATTATATCTCTGTACCTAGATGGATTAAAATTTTGGATGTGCTTGTGGAACTTATACATAGAAAAATTATAACCCAAATTGGGGATAGTCTAGGAGGAATGCTAGGTTTAGAAATAAACCTCCTCAATTCGCTAGAAGTTAAATTATTGATACAATCTAAAGGAAAAAATGAGGTTTTAAGACCCATCAAATTCATGACTAATAAAACTATCTATAATCTTCAACCTGGGTATTTTTATGGAATTATTGACCACAAAATCTGGCTTACTTCCCACAATGATCTTAAATGTAATATAATTGATTACACTACGGACCTTAATAATTTTTTTAGGAAAGAAACCTTTGTTCCTAAACCTTATCCTATCCTTATTGAAGAGGGGGGAATCTGTCATCACCCTATATTTCCGCCATCTAAGATGATCACTCCTGATTTTTCCTTTATGGACAACGGTGGTTTTTTATTACCAATTTATCACCTCTTTATAACAGAGTAAAAAATTTGGTTCCTCAAGAGTCTGCATTGGGTAATCCATATATATTGGAAGAGCGAACTGGTGTGGAAAATGGTAAAATATTAGGGAAAAAAAAGAGAATAAATTTGTTAACTAAGAAACCCCAAAAGAACCCATTAAAATTATTGGGGTCTCTATTGATGATGAATTTATTAGCTTCATGGGCTGGAATTCTGGAATCACAATACAGTCACCAAAGAAAGCTCCTAAGTTGATTCGGCCTAAGAAACAAGATCAGACAAACCCTCTAAACATGGCTCCCTGTTATGATATGATGAGAGAGTACAAGGTCCTATTGGATTCATCTGAGGATGAAATTAGTGATATGGAGGAAGATGATAGGCAACAAATTGAGTGGATTAAGAAAATAATGTCATTAGACAAAAACATAACATTTGCTAATATTTACTATATCAAAATGATAAGATAAAAGGGGAACCCTCAAATAGAAATGAACCTAGTAATATCGCTCCTCTTTCTAACCTTAGCAACTACTATGGAAAGGAATATAAAAGTAACATGGAGGTGATTTTAAATCTTGAGCCTTTATAGATCATACCCAAACAAACAGAGGCTTTGAATGAGACAGACATTCAGGATAATCAGAGTCTTAAGGATTTAGACGAGTCTGAGAACATAAGATTAAATGATATTATAGAGGAGAATGAGATAGAATAAATTAATGAATTCCTGGGATTAAATCAAGATTTTGAGGATATTCTCATCCTCAAAGTAATTGAAGCAATGAGCAATGAGGAACCTAATTCTGATCCCATTTTGGCCCCTGAGTTTGAAATTAGCAAGGACAATAAATTAGGCTTATCATGCTCTTCTATGGGTAAAACAAGTCTGGATTACCCAAAACAATCATTCAAGAGGGGTAGGAAATCCCTTATAGAATTAAGGCAAAAAGATGGGACAACCTCTAGTCAAGTCAAAATTACATCAATCCTGAATGCAGGGAAGGGGAAGTTCCTTCCCAAGGCACCATGAAAATAATCTCATGGAATGTTAGGGGATTAAACGTCCCTAACAAACAATGCCTTCTTAAGAGGATTTTATCTTCTTTAGAGGCACCCCTTTTTTTGATACAAGAGTCTAAATTAGGGCAGGAAGGTTACACTAATCTTAGCAAAAGATTAGGAATATGGGAACTAAAAGGTGTAGATTCAGAAGGAGAATTAGGTGGATTATCCTTTATTTGGAATCCAAGGTTTATTTCTCTAACTTTCTTGTCTTCCAATTCTCACTGGATGGCTGCTAAGGTCAAAAAATTTCGGAGCAGCCTAGAATTTATAATAATAAACATATATGGTCCTAAATTTCTGCATAAAAAAAGAATATTATGGAAGGAAATGTAATCCTTCATCCAAAGCTATCCAAATATGAATCTTTTTTTAGGTGGGGATTTCAACTCTATCTTATATATTAGAGAAAAATTGGGTGTTTCCAAGAGTATTACTCAAACAATGGTAGAATTTAAAGATTGGATACAATTGATTAATGGGATGGATGTTCCTTTAGATAACGGTACATACACTTGGTCAAATAGAAGAATTAAGTCTTAATTGATTAGTAAAAAATTAGACAAGTTTTTCTATATTGAGGATTTTACCAAATTAAGCGTTTGCCTTAAATCCAATATTGTAGCACATTGAGGATCAAATCATTACGCAATTAATTTAACCTTAGAGGAAGACTTAGCACCCAAAAAGAATCCCTTTAAATTTGAAAAAATGTGGCTTAAACATGAGGAATGTATGCTTAAGATAGAAGAATGGTAAAAGGAAAAAAGCTTTAAGGGATCTAAAACCTTCATTCTAAATGCAAAACTTAAACACTTAAAACACAGATTAATTGAATGGAATAAAGTCCATTTTGGAAATATATTAGAAAGCATGGAAACAATAGAAAAAAACATAGAATAATTAAACAAGGTTATCCTCATGGATGGGATGAATATAGAAACTTATAATGAAGAAAAAAAATTGTTAAGTAGCTATGAAGATATATTGGCAAAAGAGGAATCATATTGCAAACAGAGACCCAGAGAAGTATGGTTAGTTGAAGGAGACAAAAATACCAAATTTTTCCATAATACGTCCAAGGCCAAACACAATTTCAACAAGCTTATAAGTATTAAGAAAGGAGATGGAACTATACTTGAGAATCTAGAGAGGATTGGGGAAGAAGCAGTAAATCACTTCAAAGACATTTTAAATAATATGGAAGGCTCGAATAGACTGACCCAAACTGAGATTTTAAAGAACATCCCTAGTATTATTACTAAGGAACACAACAAAATATTAAATTCTAAATTTACTAAAGATGAAGTTGTGTATGTCTTGAAATATCTTCATCCTGACAAATCCCCTGGTCCTGATGGTTTTCCTACTTTCTTCTATCAAGATTGTTGGAGTTTCATTGGGGATGAGGTTGTCTCGGCATTAGAGGGCATGAGAAACTCAGGTAGGATACTCCAAGAAATAAATAAAAATTTCACAGAATTAATACCAAAAAAAGAAAATCCAGTTGGTTTTGATGATTATAGACCCATCTCTCTATGCAATACACTAGATAAACTATTAACTAAAACCTTCGGTAATAGGTTAAAAAAGTTATTTCCTATGTTAAAACCTGAAGAACAATCTGGTTTTATTCCTGGAAGATCTATATTAGATGGGGTAATCATTTCACAAGAAACCATACATACCATCCAAAATAATCATTCCCCTAGCATTCTTATAAAGCTAGATATTAAAAAGTCTTATGATAAAGTTGACTGGAGATTATTGGAAATATGTTGAGGCTAGGTGAATGAGAGGGGGGGGGTGAATCAAGAACCATTAAAACTTGATCTCTTTAATCCTTTATTAGATTATCTAATATGATTGCATGCATGTTATGCCTTGCATACCCTTCCCTGCATTTTGCGTGCAAAATGTTAGGTCCCCCTGTGCGTGTATATTTGGGTACCTAATGAAAAAGACACAAACACTCAATAAGTCATTGCATTAGTCCAAAGGGTTAGATAAAACATTCAAAACCACTAATATCAACCTATTGCCTGTTAACTAGGAGGAGTGTAATTAATAACATATCAGCCCTTAGAAGATGCTACAAATTAGTGACAAATACAACCTAGCATGAAGGATTTTAGATTAAAACAAGCTAAAAAGATGAAAAACAAGCATTCTAGCTCTAAGCATGTGAATAATAATAATGAACTAGCATGAAGTGATAAGTGAAATATAATTCTAATAGTAATCCAATAGCATAACAATGTAATTTTGATCTAATGTGAAGGCTCCTTTCCTCTCAAAAATGGCTTCTATTTATAGAAGAATGAGAGAGAGAGAGAGAGAGGGGGGGGGGGGACAAGGTGAATTAATGAGTGAAGGGGCTCATTAATGGAGGTGTAAGAGCCATTAATGCCCAAGGCATTAATAAGGCATGGGAGAGACATAGGCTTAATACATCTTTCATTAATAAGGCATTAATGAAGGCCTTAAAGAAGCAAGGTAGAGTGTAAGAGGATGGCTTTAGAAAGTGGACCTTAAGGAAGTCAAGCTTGAGAAAGTGGACTTTCTCAAGTGGGTTGAGTTGCTAATCATTCCTTAATGAAATGTGACAACATTAGGAGGTGGGTTAGGACTAGAATTAGGATTAGGATTAGATTAGCATGGGTGAATGGGTTG
>MU226871.1:352242-363377 GCA_018584345.1 Thuja plicata
CCGGGACCCTTCTTTCCTGCTTTTTGCAGTAGTTTAGCAGTTTTGCTTCTCCCTAAGTTACACTTAAGGGGGGGTGTTAGAGTAATTTAGCAATTTCTCTTTAGTGCTTAAGTTTCACTTAGGCAGTGTCTTTAGTCTTAGGAAAGTTTCTATTTCCTAGCAGTTGCCCTTTTAGGGTTTCGACATCCTTTATAAGGATTGTCCTCTTTGTATTTCGATAAGGAGTTTGGAAATCTTTTTATTGTTGAATATAGAATATGATTTCTGTCAACATGGTTTTTCATTCTCTGGCCTATCGGCCGCCATAGCTTCTGATCCTTCTCTCTTCTGTCTGTTTCATTCTGTGTAATAGTCTTTGCATGCAGGTGATCTTGGTTGCATTGCATTTTAGCAATCTCAACAGATATGTCTTTTTTCTTTACTTTTTTGGGATCTGATACTGCCACAGAGTGGTTTTCACCATCAGTCCACTTTTTCTTTTTATTTTTCAGTTTGTGACTAAGAAACTTGATATCCTCCTATGACATTTTCTCGCTTCTTGCATTGGTGGAAGAATGGCGAGGTTCATAGGCATTAAGGTAACAAGCTAGGGAGTGGTTATTGGGAAAGTCGAGGATAGGAGTGGGATCTATTTCAGTCTAGTCGATTAGGTCTGGAAGTACCAATGTTAGGGAGTCAGATTCTAGGAAGGACAACATCATGTTAGCATCACAACTGTTAACTGACATGACACGATCTATTAAGTTAATATCTTCGATGTTTAGATTAATAAGAGTAAGATCGTTGTTAAAAGGGTCATTTTTAGATATATATGGATTGAACTCTAGTGATTCATCAGTAGATACCGCATCATCACCTCTTTGTAAAAGGAGGCTTCTTGCTTGTAGCCTATGAAATTCTTCTAGAGTTATGTACTCACCAGTGTCTTCATCAATGATTGGAGGAAGGAACTCTTCTTCTTCTTCAGGAGGATCAGTATCATTGAAAGGAGTGTCTGGTCATTTACTAGAAGCTGAGGAAGCTGCAAACATGTGAATTGTATCTATCCCAATTTCCTCGGAGGCAATAGATAGTAGATCCCATTCATAGTCATGAGATTCTGTGACATCATCATCAGATCTATCCAAATATTCAGCAATGTTTATTTGATGGACTCGATTACCTGCTTGTAGATCAAAGTGAGGTAGATCTAGAACATGTGAAATTGTGACCAATTTCCCCCAGTTAGGATGTAAATTCTGTGGCCAGGGTTCCTCTTGAGTGATTGTAGCTATGGTGTATCCTACCTCTTGAATGGGCAGTTGTTCTAGCAAAGGAGTGTGAAGATCCCGTGGTACCTCAAAACTAGGTACGTAGCATTCTCCTTGATATTTTGTATTCTCTGTACCAATATGTAGTAATCTCTCATAAAGCCATGGTTCTGATACTATCTCATTTTTTTTATCACTCTCTGCTTCAGAAGGTGAACTCTACTTTAAAGTAGGTTTTTTGGATTGAGTATTAAAGCCCAGTCCTATTTTATCTTTGTTGAGGAAGAACTCCATGGGTATGGGTTCAATGATCCCTTGTCCTATGTCATTCAGAGGTCCCTTTCCTTTGTAACCCATTTGTTTGAGGAAATCATATCCCTTTCCATACTGTTCAAGGGATATCTTCACATGTTTAACCTCAGAGTCCACGGGTTCTCCATTGTAAAGCCAGTTCAAGACTGCCTATTCTTCTGTGTTATCTAAAGAAAATGTGGATGCCTTTATCATGCCAGTAGGCTTGTGCACTTTTGAATAAAAGGTGTGAATGTTGATGATGATTTTCCATAGGATCTTGGTGATACTGGAAGCTCTGTCATTGAGGGAGTCAGGTGCAACTTGTACTTTGCCATACCTGTTACTTGAAGTTTCAATGTTTTACTAAAACCCTTCATAACCATGTCCTTGGTAGTCTCAAGAGTAACTATTTCCATATCCTCCTTGTTGTGTGGGATCATGCTACCTACTTTGATATTGTTGCAAGTGTAGTTGGCATCCGCAGGAATTGTCACTTCTATCCCATTATGTGAGAACTTGATGCATTGGTGATAAGTGGATGGTACAACTTGCATTTCATGAATCCATGGTCTCCCTAGTAGAATGTTGTAGGCCAAGGGTAAATCCAGAACTTGGCATGTGACATCCCTTTCAATCGGCCCAACTCTGATGGGTAGACAAATAATACCTCTGGAGGATCTTTCTTCCTCATCATAAGCTTTGATGGTTATCTTATTTCTAGAGTCAATTGTTTGTTCTGAGAGGCCTAACCTCCTAACTAAATCCAATGTATAGATATTTAATCTGGTGCCTCCATCTATCAATATGCATCTAACACGAGATTTATGAATAAGAACTTTGATATGGAGGGGTTGATTGTGTGGATGGGTCAATGACTTGTCATCTTCTTTTGAGAAGGAGAGATAATGTGGCGCTGAAATGTGATTGACCATCACTTGGAACTTGTATATATCAATATCCTTTGGAACATTAGCAGCATGTAGGGCTTGTTCTAGGATTTCCTTATGCACAGTGGATATCTTGAGCAATTTGAAGATGGAAATTTTGGCAGCAATTCTTGGCAATTGGTCTACCAAGTCATATTTTGCTCTGGGAATAGTGACCACATGTTTTGCTATTGGTTTAGGAATAGTGACAATAGGAACCTTGGATGTGGATGTCAGTTTTGGAGGTCCCTTGACCATAACCTGTGCTTGGCTTCGTGTTACCACATTTGAGGAGGATGAGGCTCCTTTAATTGCGATCATGTTGATGGATTCAGTTTTAATATCGAGCATATTGATCACATTGTCACTCTTTTTATAGGTGTAGTTTATCTCATTACCTTTCCCTTTAGATGTTTCCCCTTGATTGTAATTAGGAAATGGTTTATTAAATATTGTGTGATCTTCATTTGTAGTGTGTCCATCCACCTTGATCTTACCTCCTTTGATGAGGTCTTGGATAACATGTTTTAGCTTGAGATAATTATTTGTTTTGTGTCCCTTATTTTTGTGGAAGACACAATAGGAGTTATCATCCCACCATCTAGGTTTGACCATTGGTTCCCATGGTTTAGAATCGAGAATCGTAAGAACTTTGTTATCCACCAATGTTTTTAAGACGGTCTCAAGAGGTTCCCCCAAAGGTGTGAATGTTCTTTGGGGTTTCAAAGTCCATGTTCGTCCCTTGTCATTGTCATTGTTTGTTTTGGGAACGAGAGGTGTTATTTTAGCCTCTTTGCTTGCTTGCATGCCATTGGTCAGATTGAATGCTTCGGGTTTAGAATTAATGTGAGAGGCATCAACTACTCTGTCATTGACAACATTTTTGTTTTTTTTCCACCATTTAGGTTTGGAGTTGGAGCTACTGCCTTTGTTCTCATTTTGAAGGGTGATTTCCCCCTTTTTGACCATGACTTCCTTAATATGGAGGGCATTTTTAATCATCCTATCGAAGCTAGGAGAATATTTCATTTGTAGAGCATAGCTCAATTTAGGTATGAGATTATTGATGAAGATGTCCATTTTTTTTGTTTCGGGAATGACCCTTGAATATCGTGCAAAAATCTTCCTCCATCTTTGTAGGAAGTGTGTAAAGGATTCTCCCATTTTCTGTTTGGTGTTCCATAGGTCCATCATAGTGACATCATGTTGGATGTTGTAGGAGTAATGCTGAATGAACCGTTGCATCAATTTCTCGAATGTTTTGACTTTGGGGTTCAATTTTGAGAACCACTCCATGGCATTACCTCCTAGACTTCCTGGAAACAGTCACATGAGGTAAGTGGGTTCATGCATGTATTCAATGCTTAGAGCACAGAATTCTCTTACATGGTCATGTGGATCAGTTTCTCCTGTGTACTTGTCATACTTTGGCCTTGCCACATTAGGAGGAAATGGGACCATAGTGATACTCTTGTCGAAGGGAAATGGACAAGTGGCGTCCAGAGAGTATTTTGTTTTAGGTTTGTCCTTCTCTTGTTTGAGGTTTGTGAGCTTAGTTTGTATCTGATTGAGCTGCTTGGTAAGGATAGATATGGGGTTTGGTACTTCCTTTTCTTTGAGGTCGTCCACATTGTAATCCTTGGGTAATTTGACACCCGTGGATTTTAGATCGAGAAAGAACTTTTCTTTATCATCACCAATTATTCATTCCAATAATTTGTGGATCCTTTTTCTTTGTTTAAGTTTCTTGTACTCATCTTTAGGGATCTCTTCCTCACTATCTAACCCAAACGGATTATGTTCAAACTTGGGTCTTTCTTCTTCTTCTGTGCCTACAAATTGTGCTTGTTTTCCATCATCATAACCCTCAAAGGCCTTACTCCATTCGTTAGTGTGGCTATCCATTTGAGGTGAATCAAGATCAAAAAGGGAACTATGAGAAGTTTCTCCTTGGAAGTGTGGTGATTTAGGAGGCACTTTTGATCCTTTAGTTGTGTACTGGTTGCATCTTGTGTTAACCATGAAGTTTGTTTCTCAACGTTGTTAACGTTTCCCAATAGTGCAAGTATGGTTTTCAAATCGTTCAAGTGGGCATGTCTAGGTAGAAGTAACTATTTGTCTGTTTGATGGATGTAAATGATTCTAGTGTCAGAGGGTTAGAATTCCCTGATAGTGAGCTGGGAATCAAGTTGTTGATAGAAAATGAATAGACCACATGTATTGAACCGATCATGAAAGACTGACTATGCAAGCAAGGTGGACGTTTCAAAAGTTTTTGAAAATAACAGTAGGGAGACTAGAAGATACAACAGGGACCAGCTAAAGAGAAAAAAGGGTACCTAAAACAACTAAGACCTCCTAAGAAAAACTGCTAGAAATGCCCACTTCCCTGAATGCGAGCTCCCAGATACAAGCCTTTGATGGCACCAGATGCAATCCTAAAACCTGGATGTGATTATATGCTGACTAAATGCAATCCAATGCACCAAATGTGATCCTAAACCCCGAATACGACTTGGAAAAAATAGGATGCAATTTTATGATGGTCTTGTCAGTTTTGGTCAATTTTGAAAAAAAAAAATTTGAAGTGCGTGAAGGTGTTTGTTTCCAGATTTCATCAAGAGGTGTCGTAAGGTGTGAAAGACACTTTTACTCCAAGGTTTGAAATTTGTTGATTGTTTTGAGGAGCTTATCTTTTTAGTGATCTTTTGGACATGTCAAATAGTGTTGCATTGTTAAGAGGATGATTCAAACACTCTTTTGTCCTATTTTCTAGGTGGAGGATGAAAATATTTGCTTGTTGACTTAGGTACACACTCAAATGCTAATCAGAATACAACCATCACCAAGCACGCAGTGGCTCCAGTCATGATGCTGTATTAGCCGACTCCAAATGCAAGTGAGGGCATGATATGACAAGTGTCCTGGGGCAATTACTTTTTGCCTTGCACAAAGATTATCACCCTTTTGGGGATGAATCGGGTATTCTTTCAGTTGAAGTTGTTGTAGATTATTGGGCAATCCATTTGAAACTGACCCCCATAGAATTGCACAAGGCAAAATTGAGGCATATAGCCCTATGAGTACCTAAATATATATAGTCTTGCAAGAAAGATTCAAGCGGCTCCACTCTATATATAACCTGATATGTTCAAGGAATGATGTCAAAATTCTAAGAACAAAACCAGTTCTGTCTTCCGAGGCTTTGGCCTACAAGGAAGCAACTATTTATAGTGAGTTGGAAGGGTCAGCATAAGACCTGTCCTCACTTGGGTCATTCCTGGGAGATTTTTTCCTCAACCGGAAGGCCCTCTACTGTTAAAAGATCGGTAACTAGGATTGGTGAGCTTAGGATTTTTAGATTTTTGATTCTTCAAAAGAAGAAGAGCATACTCTCCTAGTCCATGTCATTTTATCCTCAAACACTTAAAACAAAAATTATTTCCCTCGAGCTATGTTGAGCCTGATTTAATTGTTCCTATCTTTAAAGAAAATAGAAAGGGAAAGTTTGTTTTGTTCAATTAACCACAAAAATTTAGTGAGTTTGTGTTGTTCAATTTCTGATCCAAAAGCAATTAAACGATGTGTTTGTTCATTGAGCCCACATATTTAGTGCTTTGTTTTATTCAATTACTGAATCTGCAAAAGAATTATACGATTTTGTTCATTGATCCCACATGATTTAGTGATTTGTGTTTGTTCAATTTCTATCCCAAAATGAATTAAACAATGTGTTTGCTTGTTTAGTTACTCCCAATTTCGTCACAAATGATAAGACAATGTCCGACTTTCTAATTTTCCTTAAGAGGAAAAGAGCATATTATCTAGTTGTTTTAGCAAGTGGAAAAATGGTCTTAAGTGTTTGAAAAGTAAATAAATAGAAGTCAAGATGGGGGGGGTTTGGCAATTTGTAAAAACCATGTTAGTATCTGTTTAATCCAACTCCATGAAAACTGCCAAAAATACCTACAAAACACTTGTTAATCTGTAAGAGACAAAAAGCACAACTTGTCAGACTTGTTAGGATTAGGCAAATGAAGTAGACAATCTTTTCAACCAAATACGAGCCTAAAATCCTACTGAATGCAATATAGTATCCAGGACACGAGCCTATTCACCAGATACGAGCCCTTATTGACCTGATGCAAGTCAACACTAGAAACGATCCAGGAAATCCTGGATGCGAGCTGAAATTTACGCAGTACGATGGCGTATCTGTAATACGAACCTGCAAGATTAAATGTTATTCTATGACTGATTCCTAAGCCTGCAAATTGCCAAAAAGAGTTAGAAAATGAGGCTAAATCAAAATTTGGGCCCCACGGTGGGCGCCAGAAATGTGTGTGTGTATTTGGGTACCTGATGAAAAAGACACAAACACTCAATAAGTCATTGCATTAGTCCAAAGGGTTAGATAAAATATTCAAAACCACTAATATCAACCTATTTCCTGCTAATTAGGAGTGTAATTAATAACATATCAGCCCTTAGAATATGCTACAAATAAGTGACGAATACAACCTAGCATGAAGGATTTTAGATTAAAACAAGCTGAAAAGATGAAAACAAGCATTCTAGCTCTAATCATGTGAATAATAACAATGAACTAGCATGAAGTGATAAGTGAAATATAATTCTAATAGTAATCCAATAGCATAACAATGTAATTTTGATCTAATGTAAAGGCTCCTTTCCTCTCAAAAATGGCTTCTATTTATAGAAGAGAGAGAGAGAGAGAGAGAGAGAGAGAGAGAGAGAGAGGTGAATTAATGAGTGAAGGGGCGCATTAATCGAGGTGTAAGATCCATTAATTCCCAAGGAATTAATAAGTCATGGGAGAGACATAGGCTTAATACATCTTTCATTAATAAGGCATTGATGAAGGCCTTAAAGAAGCAAGGTAGAGTGTAAGAGGATGGCTTTAGAAAGTGGACCTTAAGGAAGTCAAGCTTGAGAAAGTGGACTTTCTCAAGTGGGTTGAGTTGATATTCATTCCTTAATGGAATGTGACAACATTAGGAGGTGGGTTAGGACTAGATTTAGGATTAGGATTAGATTAGCATGGGTGAATGGGTTGAGAAAGGTTAGAACCTAGGGTAGAAGTGGTTGAGATAGGTTAGGTTGGGGTTTAGGGGAATATTAATAAATGAAATAAACTTATTTAATTCATTTAGAAATATAGGAATTAATTATTTAAACAATGGAATTGCTTTTTAATAATTAGGGGACTATAGCCATTTTAATTAAATTAAATAGGCTAGGGGAATGGGTTATTTTGCAAGTGGGTATTTGATTTAGGAATTTATTTAATTCCTTTATAATTCAAAAATATAGCCATGTTTGATTTTGGTTTGATTTGATTGGTCGAAATTGATTTGAATTGTATGGCTATAATAATTAATATAATTTTAGTGATAAAAATCACCTAGGACATTAAATTGATTTAAAGAATTATGCCAAGCAATAACAGGGTCGTTTGGACATAATCGAGGGTATGATCACACTTAGGGAAAATAGGGTCCATAGTTAGAACATACCAAATTTAGGTGGTTACACCCCCCCCTTTTTTTTCTTTTTTTTGTTCTTTTCCTTCTTCCTTTTTCCTTTCGGTTTTCCTTTGATTTTCCTTTTTGTTTTTGGCCTGGTTCCTTGCTGCTGTGGGGTTCTCTTGGTCTGGTCCAGTTTTGATCTCCCTTCTGCATTCATTGTTTCTTCTAGGATCTGTGTCTCAGAGTATCATTCCCAAGTGGGTGGTTCCAGACTTTCTATGCCTGGCAATCATTTCTTTTATTTGGAAGAAAAGTGACTGTTAGGCATTGGTGGGCAAGGTCCTGGTTGCCAACGCATTTCTCAAAGTTACTTCTGATAATTCATGCACTTTCCTAGGTATTATTTACAATATTTTACATTGTCACTATTACACTTATCACAAACAAGTTACCTTCTGGCGAGATTTTTTGGAGAGCGAAGTGATTTTTTTTCTAAGCGAAGCATTCTGGCTAGAAGGTGCAGTAGTTTTTCCATCAAGTCTGGTGGAGTGTTTAGGTGATAGAGTGAAGTAGTTGTAGGTCCTTCCATTCAAAATTTTGAGATTTAGGTAGGCCTCTTGGGCTCCTTCCTTTGTTTATTTTCCATTTCCTTTCATTTTCTGTCTACTTTGCATGTTTCGTCAGTTTCATCTTTTTCTTTCTTGGCGTGCTTGTCATCATTTTGCATCTCTGGATCATTTTATTTTTCCTATTTTTTCTTGTTTGCTCTTGGTCATATTTTTGGTCTGTTTTTCTACTCCAAGGTCACGTCTTCTATTTTTCATGACACTATCTTTGAGTTTGGTGTGTCCTCTTCCCTTCACAGCCATCCAACTCGGAAGGAAAGGTGTCCACCCTCCTGGGCTGTAAATTCCTGTAATTATTGTCTGCTCCCTGCTATGGGAGTCTGTAAATTGGTCTCTTTTTCATTAGGTCATGTACATTTTTGTATATAGGCTATAAATAGCTAGTAGGTTCCCCATGCGGTAGATTCGGTGGGGTGCGCTCTATGAAGTTTAGTCTGTGGGCATATAAGTTAGAGTGTGCGAGCTCTGGTAGCTTGCTATGATTTCTGCCCTATGGTTTGAATTTTTTTCTCAGTCGAGTGTTAGGGGATTTGTCCCTAAAGGAACCATTTGTCATTTTTATTCTTTATGAGGTCTCAGACCACGTCTTTGTTGGGTTTAAGGGGAAGTAGTACTGAGAGGGGAGGGGGTGAATAAGTACCTCTAAAACCTTTTCTTGTTTTTTATCCTTTAATCAATTAACCTTAGTAATCAATTGCATATCCATTCAATCTGATCTACACTATCTTTGTATGATTTATATCAATTCATAAAATTAATAAACATATGAATCATTCATAGAAACATTCATGAACATAATTGACACATAACACAAGATATGATATCACAGAAAACTCCTGTTAGGAAGTTAAAATTGTGGTGTGGATGGCACCCACAAAACTTCACTATCTGCAGAATGGAAGAAGTCGGTTAAGGCTTACAATTTTGATAACTTCTGATGATCTACCCTGTTAAGAGTATCGGTGGAGGCTTATTAAATTCTACTCTATTAAGAGCATTTAGCCAACACTGTTAAGTGTGCACTCGGTTAAGAGATTTGATATTAGACTTTTAAATCCACCTTTCTTGAAAGGATTTCTTACACTTTACTTCACTTGTTAGAATGACACCAAATTACAAATTGAACTGGTAAGTGCAATGTCCTATTGTTGATATAGATCCTATGTATTTCACATACAAAATAATATCACCTTAACTATGATTGAATAACACCTATGATTATCAGTTTCCTCTGTTCTTGGTTCTGCTAACCAAATTCTTCTTTTTCTACTCTAGTTCTTGAAATTCTCAATTCAATCCATAGAATTGCTCATTCTTTTCTCCTCTCTCTTACACACACATTATAATGAATGATTACATCATCTATTTATAAATGGATTGATTTCATCGAGTTGATGATAAAAACAAAGTTAACTCTAAGATCAGGTTTACAACTTGCACCTAGATCCTAGTCTATGTGCTTTAAATCAGCTAGACTGATTAAAACAGTTACATTAATGTTTCTTGTCCCTGAAGAAATGGATTTAAAAATAATTAAATATCCTATGAATAGAATACCCTTGATTCATCTGACGTGGAAGTCAGATTCATTGTTTGCGGGCTGCAACTGACTTTTTGTTCTGTCTTTTAGTCTCGCTTGACTGTCCTTCCACTAGTAAATTTTAGCCCTATTTTCGATGAGTATTTGTCAAAATTTAGACACCAATTGGTCGACAAAATGACCAACACTGTCGTTGGTATTTTTTCGTCAATATTACATGATGAAGGGTGCTCCCCTTAATGCCACAAACACATAACAGAAATAGAGAAACAACAATTTGCAAGAACAGAAAATGGGCTTCTTATTATCTCCACAAATGTGGAATTACAAACTTTCAGAATTAAAATATGCAAAGCCACATGGGCATTTCACTTACAATATTTTGTAGGACAAAGCCTCGAATTATTACTCCGATCCACCCAGAACTGCCCCGAACTGCCTAAGACAACACTACGGGCCTTCTTTATATAGGCAATTTCCACCGCCCGAGAAGGTTCCAGAAATTTAGCCCTTAGGGCCGACCAAACTTAGAATTATTTTATTTTTCATTTTAATACATCAAAGTCGGCTCAAAATAACTTTTTAAACCCGAAAATTTTGAAGGAAAATTTATTTTCTGCTATTTCAGGTGGCCCAACTTCCGGAGACCATAAGTCATCACCAGTTGACCTGATTGACTATTATAACCCCATTTCGAAAATGCCACGAAGCGCTCTACAACGGCTTGATTATGAAAGAATCATCGAGCCCAAGTTTCGACCTCATCCGGGGCCTCTAAAGCCTTCAAAACTGAGCTCAAATTTTCTGTACCCTGTTTTCAATACCAAAAATTTTCAATATCTTCAAAACTAGACCTGATCTAGCCATGAAACTTCACTGGCAGGCTGATATGATTGAGATGAACCTCCACATGCAAAATCAGAACATTCCAAGATCGTATGACCAACTTACTAAAAATAGCAAGTTTCCATAAATAGCAGCTCTGCACAAGGTAGCCCTTATTGAAAAGA
>MU226871.1:368383-409542 GCA_018584345.1 Thuja plicata
TTTATTTAATAATTAAATATTATTTAATTCCTTTTTCATGTGTCTCAGCTAAAGAGAGTGAATTTAATTTAATTAAAGTGCTAGGACTTTATTAATTAAATTAATTCGATCATAAGGTTTGTTTAGCTAAATAGATATTTAGGAATTAAATATGATGGTATGATTAATACAGATTTAGGATTTTCTGCATTTGACACTCAGGTCGAGTAGAGTCAGTGAAAACTCAGAATTGTCTAGTATAATAGGACTTTGATGATTTAGAAGAATGACAAATGCAAAAAAATTGGTTAGGGTTGCAAGATGCCAATTTTGGGGTGTTATAGTCAGTTCTAGGAATCCCTTCAATACTTCTTTAGTCAGCCACATCAATCATGCAACCTGATTAGAAACATGCAACTTAGACTGAATAGACACGACACTTCGCAAAGTCAGCTCCACCAAATTAACTCCAAATTCATGATTCTAATAGGAAATATTTGGTGCCTTTAGATAATTATCTTTAACTCATAACTAAACATGAATACAAACATGCATATCCCAAAGATAGGTGCAACTCAAGAAATAATGTAATTACGTCAGCTCTTCACAGATAGTCTTCAGTCTCTATAACTGTCATAACTGATTAGCATAACTCAACTAAAACTTCATATCTAACTCGACGTGAATGCACATAGTATCTAGAACATGTATACACCATGGAAATGAACACACATAGCTTCAGAACATCTGTACTCATAATTTCATATAGAACACTATTGTATATTATATGTTGTCATCAATGACAAATATACAATCAATTATTTGCACAGAAGCAAATCTCCAACAATCTCCCCCTTTGACAGTAATGGCAACATATGATGTTATCAACTCAAAGTGTCTTCCTTCTTTTTACAATCTTCTCAATATCCTCATCAAAAGTTCCCCTTCACTATTGTTGCTTTGTATACTCCCCCAGAGTATATTCTCCCCCTTTGACATCAATGACAAAAGGTGTTAAACACCATTAAGCACAGGTCTACTCCAGTAGTAGAGTAGTCAACCATTCATCAGTCACCAAGGAATGATGTTCTTGCTGCAAATTCTAATCAGACTCAGGAAAGGGAATTACTCCCAACTTCTCCCTGAGATACTCAAAAGTATATTTTGGTAATGGCTTTGTAAAAATATATGCTAATTGTTCTTTAGTGCTTACATAATCCAACTTTACTTCTCTGTCTGCAACTTTTTCTCTTTGAAAATGGTATTTGATCTCAATGTGTTTTTTCTTTGCATGCATCACATGGTTCTTTGACATATTGATAATACTAGTGTTGTCACAGTTAATAACAATAGGATAATCAGTCTGAATACCAAAGTCTTTAATCATCTGTTTATTCCAAACCATTGTTGAACAATTCAATGCTACTACAACATACTCAACTTCTACTGTTGACTGAGAGATACAATTCTTCTTTTTACTTGTCCAAGTGACCAATCTTTCTCCAAGAAATACTGCTCCTCCTGATGTACTCTTTCTTCCATCAACACAACCTTCCTAAATAGCATCTGTATACACATGAAGTTGTATATTTTCTGAGCTAGGATACCATAAACCATAGTTGATAGTCCCTCTTAAGTATCTAAATATTCTTTTTATTTCCATTAGGTGATTTTTCTTGGGTTTAGCTGCAAATCTTCCAACAATGCCAACTACATTAGAAATGTCAGGTCTAGATTGAGTAAGATATATGATTTTTTCAATCATAGAATTGTATAGGATCTTGTCAACTGCTATGGAATCATCATATTTAGAAAGCTTGCTTCTTGTTAACATGAGGGTGCTTACTGGTTTGCAATCTTCCATCTTGAAAGTCTTCAATATCTCCTTCACATACTTAGACTGGTTTATGAATATGCCTTTGTCTGTTTGTTTTACATTCAATCCAAGAAAATATTTGATAGGTCCAATCATGCTCATTTCAAACTCACTTTTCATTTCTTTGGTGAATTATGCACTAAGTTTGTCATTACCTCCAAAGATAATGTCATCAACAAAAATAGCAACGACCAGTAATCCTTCATCTATTTCTCTTATGAATAAATTACAGTCTGCTACTCCTTTTCTGAATCCTATCTTTGTTAAGTAACCATCAAGTCTCTCATACCAAGCTCTTGGGGCATGTTTAAGTCCATAAAGTTCTTTCTTTAATCTGCATACCATGTCTGGTTTATCTAAAAGTTTGAATCCTTCAGGCTTCTCTATGTAGAATTCTTCCTTCAAGTCACCGTTCAAAAAAGTTGACTTCACATCCATTTGGTATACCTTAAAGTTCTTGAATGTTGCATAGGCCAGAAACAACTTGATAGCTTCAAGTCTTCTCATAGGGGCAAATGTATCAGTGTAGTCTATACCTTCTCTCTGTGCATATCCTTTACACACTAATCTTTCCTTGTTCCTTACCACTGTGCCTTCTTCATTCATTTTGTTCCTAAATATCCACTTTGTTCGGATCACATTCTTGTCATGAGGTCTTGGGACCAGTTCCCATGTATCATTCTTGACTATTTGATCTAATTCTTCTTGTATAGCACTTTTCCAATTTGAATCTTTGCATGCATCTTCAACACTTAAGGGTTCAATCTGAGAAAGTAGGCATACCTCTTCATCCGTGGTTGAACCTTTTTCTCTGGATCTTGTCAAGACTTTAGTGCTCTAATCCCCAATGATGTCATCCTTAGAGTGGTATTTGGATGTGTATTTTGAGTTCTTAGGAGTGATACTTTCATCTGTAATCTATGATTCTTCTTCACTTGGTTCAGGATTGTTACATGAAACATCAATACAGTCAAACATTTCTTCAATAACTGTGTCTTTATTGATAGGTCTAGGCTCATCTTCAATCATAGGAGCACATTAATAATATCTCTCTTGAATCATAAAATTCTCATTGATCTTCACATGAGTGCTTTCAATGATCTTCTTTAATCTTAGATCAAAACATCTATAGGATTTTCTTTTAGTAGAGTAACCAAGAAAAATACCTTCATTGCTTCTAGCATCAAACTTGCCAATGTTGTCATCTCTCTTGATGTAGCACTTGCTTCCAAATATTCTGAAGTATTTTATAGTAGGTACATTACCAAACCAAAGTTCATAGTGTGTCTTGTTTGTGCCTAGCCTTAATTGTATTCTATTGATAGTATAGACTACTGTATTCACCACATCTCTCCAATAGGTATGAGAAACCTTTCCTTCAATCATGATAGTGTGCACTGTTTCAAGTATTATTTTGTTCCTTCTTTCTGCAATCCCATTCTGCTGAGGGGTTCTAGGTGCACTTAATTGTCTCTTGATTCCATGTTCTTCACAGTAATCATAAAACTGATCAGAGGTGAATTCTCCTCCTCTATCAGATCTCAGATATTTTATCTTTAGTCCAGATTCATTCTCAACCTTAGTTTTGAACACTTTGAAATTCTCAAAAGCTTCAGATTTGTCTTTTAAGAAGGCAACCCACATCATCCTTAAGAAATCATCAACAAACAAAATGAAATACCTTTCTCTGTAGTAAGATCTTGTTTGAGTAGGTCCACATAGGTCTATATGTATCAGACCTAGTTTGTTTTCTGTAGAGTCTTGTTTTCTCTTGAATGAGGTCCTCACATGCTTCCCCATCACACATTCTTTGCACATGGTGTCAACTGGTCTTCCAATACTTGGAAGGTCTCTTACTGCCTTTACATTACTTATCTTTACTATGTTGTCAAAATTGATATGACAAAGTCTCTTGTGCCATAGCCAATTGTCATCCACTTTTGCAACAAAACAACTTACTTCTGAATTGAGTTGAAAGACATTACCTTTGGTCTTTGAGCCTGATGAAATCACGTCTCCTTTTTTTTTTTAATTATGCACTGGTTTTTTTTTAATTCCAACTGATATCCTTTATCAAGCAACTGTCCAACACTTAGTAAGTTATGATGTAATCCATTAACATAAAGAACATCATCTATCTTATTCTTTCCATCTAAGGTGATAGAACCTCTTCCTATGATAGGTTTGGGAGTGTTATCTCCAAATCTAACCATTCCACCTTTGTAATTGTCCAAATTTACAAATCTATCTTTGTCTCCTATCATGTGGTATGAACATTGGCTATCAATGATCCAGTCAGTTCTAATGTCATCTTTTGAAACTAATGCTAACTCTTGTTCTTTTTCTTCATCTTCTTTGTCCATTTCTTCAAGCATATTTTCAATGTCTTTAATGGCAACTAAACCAATTTCATCTTCTCCTAAATAATCATTAGTTACACCATCTTCAACATGATAACATTCCTTAGTGTACTTGGGCTTGTAATCTGATCTGAACTTCTTGACTCTTGTAGGACACTTGGATACAAAGTGACCAACTTTATTGCATGAAAAGCATTTGAATGGTAGTTTTCCTTCATATTTCCCTTTTCCTTTCCTTTCTTTCTTGGAAATCATAGCAATGATTTCTTCTAGTTTTGTATCCACATCTTCATTATTACTAGCACTGCTTATGGATTTCTTGTTGTGGACTGAGGCTTTGAAAGCTGTCTCACTTTTGGGTTCTGTCTTCAATCTTGATATCTCAAATGTAGATATTTTGCTGATCAAAGTCTCTCTCTTGAAGTCTTTTGAAAATTTCATAGTCTCATCTAAGATATTGATCTTGCTCTCATATTCTGCTGTTAGTGTGGTCATTAGTTTGTCCATTATATCATCCTCTGAAATTTCTCCACCATTGTTCCTGATACCTAAAAATGCTTAATTTAGTTTTTGATTATAAGCTCTTATGTTTTCTTCAAGTAGCATCTCTAAGTTTTAGTATCTTTTCTTCCATGTCTTTCTGCGTGCATTCTTTTCTTGGATTTCTCCTTCAAACATATCTTCTAAGTATTTCCAAATTAAGTATGCTTTATCTACCTTATTGATCTCAGAAAATTCACTCTCGGATAGGGCACTGATTAGGGCTTCTTTGGCGATTGCATTTTGAGTGAACACTTCCTTTTGTTTGATTGTAGAGTCTTCTTCTGCAAGGTCTTTCAAGGTGGGAACTTCAATTGCTTGAGTGAAAATCTCATAGATCTCAAATCCAATGCACTGAAGTTGTGTTATCATTTTGTTCTTCCAATCAAGATAGTTTTCTCCATCAAACTTAGGACTCTCTTTCCTGAAGTATGCCATCTGGTCTACCTTAAGCTATTTGGCTTTCTCTCCAAGGCACTTGGATCTGATACCAATTGTTGGAGTAGTCTCAAAGGATAACTGAGAGGGGTGGTGAATCAGTTATCAGCTAATTTAATTCTTTTCTTTACTTAGATATCAATTAACATAAAACAAATGTACATTCAGATGACACAATAGAGAGCACAACAATTTTGGTTACGGGGAAACCAAATAGGTAAAATCCCTGATGGGAATTAGCACCCACAAAGAACTGTACTTGAGTATAATTATCCCTATTAAGAGATCTTGCAACCCTATTAGGAGTTTTTCTTTACAATGCAATAAGTACAGAGACCTGGTTAAAGGTCAAACCCTGTTAGGAGTCTTTTATAAGTAACCCTGTTAGGGGTGAGGACTCACTGTCCAAAAGCTCACTACTAAAATGATGAAGGTTGCAACCTTCAGTAGAATAGATATAAACTATATCTGATAGATGAACTGTTTGAGTAGACCTATTGTCTTGATCAGTTCTAGTGTATTGTATACTTCCACTTCATCACATAGATCTTTTCTTGATGAATGAAATGTCTCTACTGTCCCAAAACAACAGACATTTTGTTCTGTACTTTTTCTATTTTTGTTCTTCTCATTCACACTTGCCATTCATCAAATGAACTACTATAAGTATCTTCTCCAAAGGATGTGATCTTCATCATCTCTAGGATTCCCTTCAATACTTCTTTAGTCAGCCACATCGACCACGCAACCTAATTAGAAACATGCCACTCAGACTGATTAGACGCGACTCTTCACAAAGTCAACTCCACCAAATTAACTCCAACTTCATGATTCTGATAGGACATTTTTGGTGCCTTTAGCTAATTATCTTTAACTCATAACTAAATAGAATACAAACACACATATCCCAAAGATAGGTACAACTCAAGAAATAATGTAATTACGTTGGCTCTTCACAAATAGTCTTCAGTCTCTATAACTATCATTACTGATTAGCATAACTCAACTGAAGCTTCATATCTGACTCAGCGTGAATGCACATAGCATCTAGAACATGTAAACACCATGGAAATGAACACGCATAGCTCCAGAACATATGTACTCATAATTTCATATAGAACACTGTTGTATATTTTATGTTGTCATCAATGACAAACATACAATCAATTATTTTCATAGAAGCAAATCTCCAACAATATTCTCCTCATATCATTGTCCCTTTATGAATGTACATATACATATCTACCTTTTTCTTGTTCTGACTAAATGTACATAACATTTTCAATGATATTTTGTACAAGTATCATTTCCCCCTTTATTTGATATTAAGGGCAAAGGTTAGTTACCTTTAGAGTTTATCAAACATGTGTGAGTGAGAAGACTTCATGTCTTCCATCATTTTCTCCCATTTCTCCTTCTGGTTTTCTAGAGACATTTGATCAAGTGTTATCTTGCTATGCATATCATAGATGTTGTCTGCTCTAGACATCTCAGGATTTGCTATCGTTTTCCTTGCTGAAGTGATATGTTGTTGTAGCAGTGTGAAATTTTGCAGAAGTTGAGCCTGTAGCTTGGTTACTTCTTCTTTGAATCACATCTCTTCTTCCCATAGCTTGTGCCTTAACAATTTTACTTCTATTATATTTTCATAATGCATTTTGACTGCATTTTCTCCATCAGTTGTTAGGCTACTAGCACTGTTTGCTAGATCTGTATCTAGCTTTTCTATGTTTTCACTATTTTCTTGAGTGAAATTTTCAACTGTGCTTAGATTTTGAATTAAGTTTATAGCTTCAAATATAATGGGATCTAATTCTGATATGAATTCTGATAGCGTTACCTTATTCTCAGTCACTTCTTGGCTGATGTTCTCCAGGAGCTTTTGTTGATACTTCATTTTTTCTCTCTCCTTAATTGACTTCTCAGTATCAACATTCTGAGTTGTGATGGCATCGGTGAGGATAGCTAGTTGGTCAACTATGGGTTTGCTTTGATCAATATCAACATCGGGTACAATTTGGTGTAGAATGTCCCATGTTGTCTCTAGTACCATTGATTCCTTATGTTGTTTCTTCATCTTTTCTTATAATGCCTTCCTTTGGCATATCTCTCCATATTCTTGCAGTGCATCCATGTCAAGTGTAGTGGGGTCACACTTTGGTATTTCAATGATTTCATCTAGTGTAACCTCCAACTTCTTCTTCTTCTTTTGTGACTCAGTGGAATGTAGCACCATTGCCAATTTTCATCCTTTTCTATTGTGCTTGATGATGTGACTTGTTGTGCATCTTTTTGCTGCTTTGCATCGGTTTTAGCTTGTCAGGTGTCTATAGATGTCTCTACATTCACCTTAGCATCGTCGGTAGCACCTTTGTATATCTTCCCAGGAGTTCCATCTTTTAGTTTGTCTCCTTCATTTGAGTCCTTTGCATCATCTTCCTTGGTGTTCTCATTCTTGTCTTGAGTTTCCACATATTTGTCCTTATCTCCTTTTGCAACCTTGTTAGTGTTGGTTATATTTTGAGTGTCTCTAATGTTTTTCTGACCATCGATGTTATCTTTATTTTCTTCTTCTCTTGCATCCTTTGGAGTTTCCTTGTTAGGTGATTTACTTGATTCTTGCATGATATTGATAGCTTCTATCAATATTGGTAGTTTTCCTGGGATGTTCACCTATGCTCCATCAATCATTGTGTCCTATGCATCAGTTGTGTCTTTTACTATAGTGAAATCTTCATCCTTATTGATTTCATTTGCTGGGTCATCGGTAATGTCGATGAGATTCGTGTCCACAACATTGTTATTTGTGGTATCATCCCATGTTTCATCTACCACATCTACATTTTTATTCCCTGTTGTATCATCTTCCTCTTTATCCATCTCAATGGATGTATCATCTTTGTTTTCCTTATCAACATCTTGTTGTTGAAGGTCTTTTTCAGGGCTGTCTTTCTCAATTGGCCTACTCATGATCTTGCACCATTTATTGTGACTGTCCTTTTCAATTTCAATCAACTTGCTTTCAAGAAATGTGTATGCCCTTAGCTTCGGTGATAATTCTTTCTTGTGTTTCTCCATCATTTCATTTATCTCTACCTTTGTAGATTCAGGTGGCATTAGAGACACAAGTACTCTCTCTCTCTCTCTCTCTCTCTCTCTCTCTCTCTCTCTCTCTCTCTCTCTCTCTCTTTTNGCTCTCTCTCTCTCTCTCTCTCTCTCTCTCTCTCTCTCTCTCTCTCTCTCTCTCTCTCTGATTTCTTTCTCATTTGCCAAAGCAAATGTCCAATGGGTGGATAATCTATTTAGTAGTTCCCGTGGTACATAACTTCCTTCAAATTGCATGGGTACATATTTCAAGTTATACATCTTAGCTATCATGGCTTCTTCAATTTTATTTTGATCTTCTTGATTTATTTTCCCCCATTTTCTAATGTGTGGATCAGTAATGGATCTAGAATTAGCAATATAAACACAAATGTCATCAAAAGTGTCAAGTTCTTTTGCGTTGACATTTTTTGCCTCCAAGGCTTCATCTCACTTGGTGTCCTCTATGTCCTCTTGGGTTCTAACAAATTTTATACCCTTCTTGTCTTGTCCTCTCTTTGGTGTAGGGGCTTTTCTCTTATAAGTCCTGACTTGTCCTTTCTTAAGAGGTGAAGGAGTGGACTCTTTGGATGTTTGGATTCTGGTCCTTGAAGCAACTATAGTTGTTGGTCTCTTTGATAGTGGAGGAGGTGGTGAGTCAAACTTTTTTTCCTCTAAGTCAGTCTTTTCTTCATCTTTACCGATAGACACCTATTCTTCAGTTTCCTCCTCTTGTTCTATCTCTTCATCTTGCTCAACTTCTTCCTCGTCTACAGATAGAATCTTCTTGAGATTCTTTACCATTTTGTCCTTCTTTTTCACTATCTTTTTTACTACTAGGCCTAATTTAATTCTTTTCTTGGCCTCCTCATATGTGCCAAACCTTGGTTTCTTTTTGTCCAGTGGCTCATTGATTAAGGCATCAATTTACTTTGTTGCAAGATCAATGTTGATCTCATATTCCCATGGTTGAAAACATGTTGTTATTTCTACTACAAGTTTGATGTAAGTATGATATGTGTCGACCATGAAGAATATCTCATCTTTATATTGCTCAATGAGTTTCTCAGGGATTATTACCTTCTTTTACATTCAGTCTTTGAATACATTAAAGTATTCATCCATGACAGTTTCAAAATTATCTCCTAGAGCATCTATGTGCTTATTAATTTGCATGGGTACTGGCTTGGTGTTGTCCCATTTTACATCTCCAACAGATGGGAACTTTTCTTGAAGATAAAATAAAATACACATGACTAGTGAGCCAAACTTACAGGTGGTTGACTTTGCATTCCTGATTATTTATAGGTTTTCCTTCAGCTGATTTAGGAGTAGCTCAGATAATTCTAGTTGTGTACCTTTCTTCATGATTTTTTAAGCTATGTCCATAGCACCTGATGAAATACGATTTAATCTACTAGGCTGGAAGAATTTTTAGCCCAATACACATGCACCAAACTTAATCTCGTCATCAGTTATTGTTGTCACTTTCAATCCACGACCATCCCATTTGGCTCCAGTCATCTTTTTGGTCTCTACCTTTGGTGGATGCTTTAGTGCCTTTACTTTATCAGTTATGGGGTAACTAGTGACCGCATGGATGACATCTAAGGTGATTTCCTTTGGTTCATCCAGCCATAACTTGTTATTGTGCATTCTTCTTAGCACTAACCAAATCCAATCGATTTTGAAGACCTTAGGAAACTTTAGGGCATTGGTAAGCCCTTTTACCTCAATGTTTTTGTGTTCTTCCTTAATAGTTCCATAATCATTACAAAGCTTCTGGTAATATTCTTCCATCTTTGACATTCCAATCTATGCAATCTTGCAGTGTATGAAATACTGAACATCTTCAACCAGCAAAACCCTAGCTGGTATGCATGAAAAAGCACTAGCGTCATCGGGTTGTGAGGAAACCTCTGGATGAATCTTATATTTGGGTTCCTCACATGCATTATTTTTGATGAGTTCAAATTCATCCTTCTTTTCTTTCTTAGCTTTTACAGATAGTGATGTTGATGTCATTTTCAGAAATTACGGCTTCTGCATAAATGCGTGAAAACACAGAGTTGTCAGTTTGTAGAACCTACTATTGTATTTGTAATGATCTCTAAACTGTTATCAAATTATTTTAGGTTGAGTTGTGATCGCTCTGCAACTTGGTTCCTTTCTGCTTAAAATCACCTTTTCTCACTCTGCTCTAGGTGTTGTGACAAATGATTCATTCTGATGCCCTATTTATAGTCGTTGCCCTAAAACATGTGTAATAAATGCTCATCAACTTGTCAGTGTTTAAAGATGAGTTCGTCGGGGAAGACTTTATCACCATCAGTGATGCTTACAATGTTTCTAAGCAATCAAAGTTGACTTAGCCTTTACCGATAGGTTTCGGTAACATAGACAGCTTATTCATGTGCTTTGTTTACCGACGTGTCTCGGTCAATACATGCAGTCTTTCCTTTAAGTGTATACCGATGGGTTTCGATATATATGCCCGAAGACATAGTTTTATATATTTCAACAACTATAACCATGATGCATCTTTCTTATGCTAATTTGGAATTATTTCATCATATTATGGAACTGATGTACAGTAATAGCTTAGTGTTAATGCAGTTCCATACTTACTTGTTATGCTTAGGTGGGGTTGGTGATGTCACCGGATCCATTGGTTGGGTTGTCACCATTTGCATTGTTCATTCTAGTTTCATCATTGTTTGAAGCTTTTATCCATATCTTATCTCTAGCCCTCTGGATATCTTCAATGGTGTTTCCATTGGGGTATGTGCTTGTCTCTATCATTCGGTCTCTGTAGTCCTTTTTGAGATTACCAACTTTATGATAGTGTAATCATGTCATTCTAGGGTTAGTCCATCCTCTAGACTTTCTAGTCCATAGTCTCATATAGTTTGCAGCAATGTGACCATATTACCACATTTTATAGAGTTTGTCCAAGTATTTTAGTCCCATACATATTGATTACCGATTCTCTTTGGTTGATATGGAGTTTCTTGACCTTTTGGCTTCCATGTTTGCCTTTTCTTTTTCCAACATTCAAGACTTGTGTACCCATTCATCTTGTATGTAGGAAATTATTTGTCCATGTAGGTTTCGTTCTTTGGTTGATCCATTTTAGACTTACATTCATATGCCTTATGTCCTTTCTTGTTACATTTACAATAGAATCCTATGAATGAAGGTGTAGATTTAGGAATACCTTTCATTTTGCCTCTGCACACATTTGTTGTGTGACCTTTCTTTCCATGGTGTTTTCATGTAAGCTTTCTTGGTCTTGGATTTTCATATACATTCTTTGGATTGGATTGATTTGATGATTCTCCATTTTTGGTAAAGCCTATACCGTTGTTGTTGTTGAATCTTTGTTGTCCTTCCAGAAAATCATCCATTCTTTTATTGCTCTCTTCAGCCTTTCTGATAACTTCATTATGTTGTTGCTGAATTCTAACCTCATGCTTTAGTTTTTCATTTTCTTCTCTTAGTTCACTGATAATCTATATTATTTCAATGAGTTCAACATTCATTCTATTTGCTTCTTGAATCATAACAATAATTTGATTTGTGAGCTCATGGTGATGCTCAACATGTCTTTGAATTTCTAATTCCTTTTCTTGAAGTTTCTCTGTAATCTTCCTCCTATCATCAGTAGCTAGTGTTCTTTCTATTTCAGCTTGCCTAGAAGAACTCATCACATCAATTATTCTAATCATCTGGGTCTCTTGACCGATTTGTAGCATCTTTATTTTCTATGTCAGATGTTGATTGATCTCCTTTAGATTTGTGACGTTCTCTTTTGATGTATCTAATGCTTTTCTTGAATTTGATCCTAAAGACTCAAATAAATCTGGAATCTCTTCTTCTTGATAATCCTTTTCATTTCTTTGAGTTTCCATATCTTTCCTCTCATCAAGCAACTGTCTCATGCTGATTCTGGCTTGTTTATACTATTCATAGAACATCTGTATCTCAAGCTTTTTATTCTCAATATTATTATCAAGTTTGTACTTCTCCATTGTATGATCTTTTCTCTTAAGCCTTTGATCTTTTCAAGAAGAGGCTTAGCTTTGATACCAATTTTTGGGTTTAATGAAAAGTAGTACTGAGAGGGGAGGGGTGAATGAGTGCCTCTGAAACCTTTTCTCATTTTTTATCCTTTAATCAATTAACCTTAGTAATCAATTGCATATACATTCAATCTCATCTACACTATCTTTGAATGAGTTATATCAATTCATAACATTAATAAACATATGAATCATTCATAGAAACATTCATGAACATAATTGACACATAACACAAGATATGATATCATAGAAAACCCATGTTAGGAAGTAAAAACTGCGGTGGGGATGGCACCCACAAAACTTCACTATCTACAGAATGGAAGGCGCCGGTTAAGGCTTATAATTTTGATCACTTCTGATGATCTAACCTGTTAAGAGTATTAGTGGAGACCTGTTAAAGTCTACTTTGTTAAGAGATTTTAGCAACACTGTTAAGTGTGCACTCGGTTAAGAGATTTGATATTGGACTGTTAAATCCACCTTTCTTGAAAGGATTTTTTACACTTTGCATCACTTGTTAGAATGACACCAAATTACAAATTGACCTGGTAAGTGCAATCTCCTATTGCTAATATAGATCCTATGTAGTTTACATACAAAATAATATCACCTTAACTGTGATTGAATAATACCTCTGATTATCAGTTTCCTCTGTTCTTGGTTCTGCTAACCAAATTCTTCTTTTTCTTCTCTGGTTCTTGAAATTCTCAATTCAATCCATAGATGTGCTCATTATTTTTTCCTCTCTTACACACACATTCTAATGAATGATTGCATCATCTATTTATAGATAGATTGATTTCATCAAGTTGATGATAAAAACAAAGTTAACTCTAAGATCAGGTTTACAACATGCACCTAGATCTCCTAGTCTATGTGCTTTAAATCAGTTAGACTGATTAAAAAACTTACATTAATGTTTCTTGTCCCTAAAGAAATGGATTTAAAAACAATTAAATATCCTATAAAAATAATACTCTTGCTTTATTTGACATGGAATTCAAATCCACTTTTTGCGGGCTGCAACTGACTTTCGGTTCTGTCTTTCGGTCATGCTTGACTGTCCTTCGGTTTTTACTGTCGGTTGCACTAAATTTGTTTTGTCGGTCTGCACTGTAACTTGCATTGTGGGTTCCTCTGTCAGGTTCCTCTTTAACTCTCTACATTATGGTTTTTGGTTTACAGAATTCCTTGTGTCATTGGTTCTCTCTGTACTTAATCATTTTTAATGATCTGCCAATCTAATCTTCATTTTGGCCTTTACTATCTTTCGGTGTAAGCTTACCAAAAATGTTGTTTGAATACTAATGAAAAATTAATGTCATCAGCCTTCTCAATAACCAAGTTCACCACCATGGCTGGTGACACCCTAGATGACAAGGAGGTAAGTGTGTTAATTGCAGAGGCTAGCTCATTAGCAGGCTGTTAAATTTTCTCTCTCCTCTGTCCTTTCCACCTTAATGGCAAACTTAGTTCCCATGAATGAAAAATCAAAACCCATCCCAAATGGCATTCATGCCACTCGCTCCATAACATAAATCTGACTTCATCATTTCTCAGCCGAGTGGGCAGGCACGTATTAAAGTATGGCAACCGAGCCACATGTGTTATTCCTTGCAGTCACCATCTTGTCGCATTAGTCTCAAGTGTGTTAATTAATATGGCCTTTCCCACCTTACACGACCCACTTTTTGAGTTATCATTTTGGATCCTCGATAAGCGAGAAGTGTTTTATATGTTAAAATTTCATAGTACTTTGGTCATATAATCCCATTTAGGATGCCCTAATGATTCTCCATTTCAAGTGAAAAGGAAAAGATGTTCTCATGACATCTAGAATCAAGAACTTCTTAATGTTTATGTACTGACATTTGTCTAGTTTGTAGGTATAGGTTAAACTATGCAAGAAATGGCTTTAGGATCTTCACCTCCTAGGAGTCCGAAACTCCCAAGTGTCTCTGCAGATACAAGCAAGAAGAATAAGGTAGAAAAGACATTAGCAAAGCTCCTGCTAACCTAGAAATATAATAATAACAGGACAATCCATGGGTCCTAGATTGAGTCTACATTGAAGAGATCATTGAAATAGATGTCAGCATTTGGGACAAATTACAGGGCCTTATTCAGAAAATCTATCAACTTCGATGCTCAAATGACTCCATCTCAGTTAATTTAGTGACATCTGGAATCATTCAAGAAGTTGGTTTTCCATGCTCAGTACAAGTGCCAGAGCTAATTTTTCTCTTGGCTAGGGGTTATCACCAAGGCAGTATGGTTGGTCAGGTGGTGTCCCCTACTCCCCTCAGATTCCCGGTGCCCATCATCACATTGGACCATGACGCCACTACCATAGGGTAGTGTATCCCGCCATTTGTGGGAGTTGTTTCTCTCACCAAGGCTGAGGCCCTCCAGTAGTATGAGCATGAAAAAGACATGGCCCCATGCCACCTCAACATACATTGGATGAAAATTTCATGCCGGGACTACAAGAAGATGCAGACAGAGATTCCGCGCTCTAACTTTAAAGAGCCCATCCAAGCAGAAATTATCTTCTTATGCAGGATCTTTGGGGAAACACATGCCCAGGAATTCTCCCCCTGCATGTATTATTTCTTATATGGTATGACCACCAACAAGGCTCACTTCAACTGGAAAGATATCATTTCTAAACATGTAGACGTCGAGCTGAGGAGGGTTGATTTAGAGAGAAAGTTCTACATGACTTCTTACGTCCTCTGGCCACTTGCCCGATAGTCCCAAGGAATCTAAAGGTTGACAATGGTTGGTGTTGTCAGGGAAGGACCTAGTTAGGTCTCTCCATGGGACCACTTCCCCTAGATTCATTGGGACCAGAGCTTCCCACATTTTTGTAGAGTTAATGATGCCTTCATCTTTCACGGGATCAAGGCGATCACCAGTGATCGAGGATACATATTATCTCTGTAGGCCATGAACATGGTTGGTGCATGGGGACATTAATTCACCCAATTTTCCCAGGACATGTACATCCGGATATCCAGCTTCTCCAAAGATCCCTTCCTGTTACCCAAGCATTATGGGGATAGGGTAATTTTGTTAGAATTCTGCAAGTAGATTTTGGAGGCGCATGCCTTGGCTGCCATCAAGAAAGTTACTACCTCGACATTCCCTTTCATCTGTAGGGAATACTCTTACTCCCTAGTTGTGGCCCAAGGAGCCAAAAATGAGCTAAGTATTCTTATCTTAGAAAAATATTCTTTCCTCCGTAAGGATTTTGACCCCATGGGCGACTGGCGAGGTTGATGCCAAAGGGAGTGAACCCCCATGTCTGGCACATAGAAGATTTTTGGGCCAACTGACAGGATGATTATGATGTCAGGAAGTGATACTACACTAGGATAAAAAAGGGATGATGGAACAACTCAATCTCTGGACATTCCCATAGACTTTTTTAGACACCGGCCCCCCAGAGGACCCCAAGTACAAATAAATAGGTGTAGATAAGATGGACCTCCCTCCAATGGATTGGGATACACCAAAAAGTTTGGATATTGAGCCCATCTCGAGAGTGATAATTGAGCACAGTCACTTGTACTTCGAGAAGGTCTGCTCGAAGAGTGTCTATCTGGAAAAGAATATTTTAAGAGCTTCAAGTTCCCAGAGCAATCCAAATCCCATGGTGAGAAGAAGGTTGGTGTTCCACCACCGACCCTGGACCCTATTTTGGCTCCCCTTATGGAGCAGTTTGGCAAAAAGATGGAACACTCCTAGAAATTACTGGATGTAGCAAATGCTGGAGTGACTTTTGGTCTTGGAGCTACCCCGGTAGGTTCCTATCCCCCTCTAGGAGGCTCTCCCTCCTTGGCTATTTTATTAAGTGCAACATGTGAATCAGAATCGATGGAGTAGCGGTAGCTGCGGAGCCCGAAGTGCCACTAAAAAGGAGAAAGAAACAAAAAGAAAGTTAGTCCCCACAAAGAAAGAATCTAGGCCTGGAGCTCAAAGTTGTACCTAAGGTTGAGGTGCTTTCTTCCTCCTCCTCCAAAAAAGAGGATCATCCAGCGAGTCCCTTGGAGATAGCACAGATAAACATCAAATATTTCTTCCCGATGGGAAATCTCAGAGAATTACAAGGTATGGTTGACTGCACCATAGAAGGAATAGAGGGACAGGAAGTTGAAGTCCCCATACTTGAGTCAACAGGACCAGAAGATGTGGCGGCTCAAGAAGAAGGAAAGCCTTTGCTTGATGAAGCCCAAAGGGAAGCATTATAGGAACAAATTAATGGCCTAGTTATAGAACAAGTATTGGTTGAAGAGGGGACCAGACCTTTGGGAACAACTGTAACCTCTGATGCTTCCCCCTTGGACTTAACTAGTAATCAGGGCTTTCTCACACCATCAGACGTGGCGGCCGACAAAGTTGTGACCATTTTTCAGCTAGTAGATCTCAATGAAATGCCTCTCCCTCCCCCTCCACCTAATCAACCAAAGGATGTCATCCAAGAAGGTGATGGGGAGGGAGGTAAAGGAAATAGAGTCAAGAATCCCACCTATACAATAGATAATACGTCAGAGGGTGGACTTGAATTGAACACCAGAGATACTTTAGGCTTAGGGATGATAATGATAGGCGGGCCAGATGCCCCACTATAGTTGTTAATGGAAGCCCAAAAAAGGAAAGCCCTGACTATTATGATGTCCCCACTATAACTTGTTGAGATGTTGGCCAAAAGCCAAATTCCCAAGAAGCCTAAGAAGGCTCATACCTTTCACAGCACTAGAAGGGCCCCAAATGGAAACATTGTCACAACAGTCGTTGCCCCTCCAGTAGGAAAAGAGGATTCTAAGGTAGCTGCCAAAGAATATTTGATCACAAAGGTGTCTCTGGGAAAAAGAACTCAACAGGGGGAACTGGACCTCCTAAGTGAAACGGGTTAGGATATTTGGGTCTAATATGAAAAGAAGTCTTACAGGATCCAGGAGTTAAAAGTAGCCAATGCCAACCTTTCGGGACTCCTGGCAAAATTAGTGTGCCCCCTCACCTCCGAAACACCCATACCCTTAGTTCCAAGAACACCGCTTCCATAAAGTGATGTTGATGCTCTGAAGGTCATGAAAAAGAAGGCATTAGTGGTGGATGATTGGATTACTCATCAAGTGGGGGTGATAAGAAGTTTCTTGTCTGAGTCTCTCCCTAACTTTTTCTTGGTGAATGATCTAGTAAAGAAAATAGAGGCCACCCTTCCTTAGTGGCAGGGAGAGAACAAGAAGTATGAAGACTGGAGAGATACCTCATCAAAGATTCTTGATCTTAGGGAAGATGAGCTAATAAATATAGCCATTTTAGGGGATGAATCATATGGATTCCTCTGGATTCAATACTCTAGACTTGCATTCAAAGTCAAAACTGGAAAGAAACTAGTATGAGTGTTAGAGGAAAAATTACAGGTGATACAGAATACTTTGGATCAAAATGCTACCCTCATTCAAGAGACTAAATCGGCTGATCCTCTCAGGCCCAGGACTTACACTCCTGTTGATTCCATAGTTGGTAAGTTTGACAAAGTGATCGAGGCTCAATTACGATCTAGGGGAAATATGGATTGTGCCACCATGGTGGGACTCTCCCAAGTGTTTCTCAAATCCCATGATGTATCCAAAGTGGTTGTATATTTTAAAGATAAGGCTGATAGTGTCGACCTCCATTTCAAAGGATCTGTGGATCATCATGATTTTTTGAAGGACATAGAAGGAGAGGGCATCCTCCAGATTCTGGAGGCATATAAAAAGTTCAAAACATATTAAGATATCTCAGACTCTTGAGATCCTTCAATAGAAGGTTGTCAGTAGTTCTCATTCTTTATTCTTTGAGCATAAGCTCCTGGACCCTGATTCCCAGGTCCCAATTTTTGTATTCTTTATAGTGATTAGTGTTGATAGCTCCCTCGAGCCAACCAATCACTATCCACAGCATGCTTCCAAGACCATAGCTATGATTCTTGGCATGACTAATCATTGTTAGCCATTGGTTCACTGCAGATGTCTCCCAAACCCTGAGGGGTCATTTTGGCATTTACTCCCTAGCGTACTTCCATTTGCCCAGGTCACCGAAGTATAGAAGAACATTAAAGAGGGTGTATGGCCCTGGTCACCTAAGGAAGATCTATCACATCTACTATACAATGACACTCTTTCCAGTGGTGGTTCTCCCAGGGCTCTGTCCTTTCTTCTCTTCTCTTCACTTCTCTTCTCAAATGATTGTATTATATTTGTAAATTCTGACAGCGCAGGTAGTACCGGTTGTAAATAATGTAATATAATATAAATAGCTGGCATAAGTTCTTTAGGGAATTAGATTTTTATATAAATACATGGTCTGACATCATTTGAGGGGTTGGAAAATTGATTATTTGGTTATCCTCTATTAATGTGATCTTTCAGTCTTTTTAGCAATCTTGTTTTCTTAGAATTTTAGAATAGATCAATGCTCCCTTGGAGCCATTAGTGTAACTACCAGTGAAGCTGGATTTCAAGTTAATGAAAGAATGAGGAACACCATTCAACTTTGAGCTTTGCATTGTTTCTAATCCCAGAGTTAGTGAAACACTTCTCATGTTGTATGCTTTCTTATGTCCTTTGTTCTAGTTCTATAATGATTCAATGAAATACTTTGTTTTTCTACTGATATATGTCTGATTGAGAATCACATGTATATCTAGTATCTGTTGTTTATTTTATTTGGAACTTATTTGATTTTAGGAGAATATATGTCATGGATATAGTTAGAAATCTGCACTAACCATGTCTCATCTTTTTCTATTTCTTTGTTGAATACAAACCATGCGTGTAGGGAGCCCATTATAGCCAAAGCTTCAGAGGTCTACGAGTCAAAACTAGCTATCCCCTCAAAAAGAATAGTCATTTGTCCAACTAAGATAAGCCCGCACTATCATGACCCAACTACCAGGTTCTTGGAGGCTAGGATAATTTATTCTTAGGCAAACCTCTATAGGAGGAGTTGGTTGATACTCCGGTACCCGGTGACAACTTATCCCCTATTGGTAGAGCTGGTCACAAATTCCTGTCAATAGAAACTGGCACTAGAAGGAGGGCATGAGATCATCATCCCCTAAAGAATTTTACACCACACCTCTCAAGGGCTCCCCAAGTAGTAGTTTTAGGCATCATACTTTCCATAGAGTAGGGTCATTTTCACCTCTGTGATTCGAAAGAATATTGTGTTCAACCCCTGAACCAAGAGAGTTTTTAGAACTTGGACCTCCTGTCCAAGTGAAGAAGACTTACCAGAAGAAGAAGCCTTCCCATCTCATGACTAGAGGGTTTGTAGCTCCCTAGAATGTTCAAGTTAACCAAACCAACCTAGCGACCATTCTCA
This sequence comes from Thuja plicata, assembly GCA_018584345.1. Lineage (NCBI taxonomy): Eukaryota > Viridiplantae > Streptophyta > Pinopsida > Cupressales > Cupressaceae > Thuja > Thuja plicata. The sequence continues at coordinate 388,120 of MU226871.1, forward strand.
TAGTCAACCTCAATATCCCAATAGATGCCTACTTGAATAAAAATGGGTCTCCCATGGGATAGTTCCCTAACACTCTCAATGATCTTCCTCCACACCGAGAGAAGATCTATCCCAAGCACGAACATCTAGGCCCTTGAACTACTAAAGAGAACCTACAAGTATCCAAAGATGCTATGAATCAACATAGCATCCAACATGAGGATGTGGTCAGTAGAATGTTCCCTCTATCTCTTGGAGAGAGCGAGTTGAACTAGTATTTGAACTTACCTGCCGACTCCATGAATTTTTGGCAAGACATGGAAGCCACTTTTTTGATGGCATTTTGGGTCCATGTAGACCTGGCCTAGTCTCACAGTCAATTTATCTCCATCCAGAAGGAGCCCAACGAACCCCTAGCAACCTTTAACCATATATTCCAGAGAACCTTGAAGTAGTGTATGGGACCCTTTGTCCCATCTACCAATGTGACTATCCAGATGTACCTTAATGCTTTGGAACCATTTGTCACTACCCTTCTTTGGAGAACCACCACTTCTAATGACAAAGATACTCCAGCTAAATTTTATAATCTCGCCCTCGAAGTATCCTAGAACTTCAATAAAGCTCCCAGTGGTATCAGTCAGGGCTTACCTTATAACACGCTTCCCAAAGGAACAACCTCCCAAGGAGGGTATGATCCTAATTTAGCACTAGATGGGCCTACAATAAATTTGGTGCCCCGATATGTTTATCCCACTCCCCGTCAGAACCCTCTAAACATAGAACACGCTCCCTAGGCACAACAAGAAACCATGATACCCCAGCCATCTAGAGTACCTTTCTTCCAAATGTCAGCATCTGGAGGCTTGCCCCCAGTAGTGGAAAGTGTATCTGCACATATCCCGCAACCCCAATCATTGCATTATGACACTACTACCTAGTTTTCTACCAAGGAAGAATCCCTCCGACGACTATTTTTGTCACTCACTACTGACATGGGATAAATGAAAATGGGACACTCTACATCCCACGAGACCAATCCCCCCAAAGGGGGAATATATTTTTGGGACAATGGAGTTTCAATAACTTTGGACCCCAAAATCACTATAACAACAATAGAAACAACAATGTTCGGCCCACCCAACAATGGAATAACACACCAAATGATGGAGGTGTTACCCTAGTCAGCCTAACACCCAAGGGGGTGCATGACCTATTCATTTGGCAGAGCTTGCCGAATTCCACCCCCTAATGTCTTGGTGCCAAATGCATGATACTGGTTCACATTCTGAGGTAAACTATGCCACACTAGAAAAGATCATCTTGATATCGAAATCTGATAGGAAACAAAAAATTGATTCTTCTCCTCTAGAATCCTCAGCCTAACTACACCTCTCCACTTTTGTGTGTGAAACTGTCTTTTTTGGTGATGGCGAAGAAGACAAAGAATAAACCAGCTTACAGAGTATCTTTGATGACTCCATCCCAACATTCAAAGCCAATGCCTTTACCAACCCTAGGACTCCTTACAACATCTGGAGCTAGGAAAAAAAATCCCCCCTTACAGCATTGATCCTACCACAGATTGTGAATCTCCTGCCGGACCCTTTAGTGAACGTTAACCCATCTCCTCCCAAAGGACCGAGCCTACGAATAAATGTGATTTTGTTGGAAAGGCTCCCTAGGTACCTAAACTAAAGTTTGACATCATGAAGGTAATGGAGAACACTACTACCACCATGACCTTGATGGAGGTCCTTCTTAGTTGTCCTAAGAAGAGGAAGTCTCTCCTACGATACCTAGAGAACCCAAAGTCACAGGACCGCCCACCTAAGTTTGTAATGTTTGATGATGCTAACGTGGCCATATTCCAGGGGAGTATAAAGGATCCTCCCTTTTTTCTTGGACTTAAGATTTATGGCAAAAAAACTTACAACTATCTAGTGGATTCCAGAGCTTTGGGTAATGTCATGCCACTATCCATCTAAAAGAAGCTCAGACTGACTCCCACACCATCCAAAGGAGCAATCGTCCAGTTGGACAACACAGCTATCAAAATGGTGGGAGAAAAAAAAAATTCCTAATCCATTTGGTACAAGATCCCCGGATATCCAACGTCATTGATATCCAGGTGGTCGACATCCCTAAAACCTACGAGATGCTCTTGAGTCAGAACTGGTCCAAATCCTTGAATGGGTATATCTTGACTGATTTCTCCCATCTATAGCTCCCTTAGATGGGAGAAGCTAACCAAATCAGGGTAGAAAGAGAACCTCAGATGAAGCACTCTCTCACCGAAAATGACCTGGTCAGCGAAATCACTTTTGCCAAATTAGAGCCTAGGTTATATAGGGAAAAAGAAATTTTTACCTTAGATTTCATCCCAAGTGGGGAAATACCTGATGAAGATCATCTCATCACTCAAAGGATCCTTGACCTTGTCATGAAACTAAAACAAGATGTAAAATCCCAAGGGGACAAGGCAAGTCTAACTTACCTACTGTCAGACACTTGGTGCCATATTCCCTACCAAAATCATTCAGAGTTGGAGTGTACACTATGTGTGGATGCGGAAAAGGTCCGCTTTGAGTATTTTCAAGTGGAACAGTGTAGAGGTAAACCCCTATCCTAAAATGGTCCAACCATGAACACTTCCAATGGGCCACTATCAGAGGAACCTTGTAGAGATTCCTCTCGAATATCTTTTGGCCCCCGTATCCACCCAGTTAGGAGATGTGTCTGAGCCTATCTCCCATCCCAAATCAACTGTGACACCCTCCTAAGATTTGAAACTACAATGTACCAATACTGATGCCTAGATCCTTAAGTTTGATGGATCCTGATCTAAACAGGGTTGTGGAGCCAGTGTGGATTTGATTAACCACCAAGGAAAATCCTTCCTCGCATTGTATTGCTTGCACTTTGACTTCACCAATAATGTAATAGAGTATGAGGCTTTGATCCTTGGGCTCCAATTCACCCTCAGAAAAGGAGTCATGTGCCTCATGGATTTTAGCATTTTTCCTTGACCTTGTCCAGGAAAAGGTTAATTAATGAGGATCAAACAAATCCTCCTACACTTCGAGCTCAAAAGCTCAGGTGGGTGTACCTATTGGATTCACTTCTTTTAGTTAATGATGAGATGGATTCCTGCCCATCACACTTGATTTGACAATCGCTCACAACTCATTAAACAAAAAAGTAAAATGATTCAATATTATTAATTGGATGATGAGACCTGTAGAACTAGCAAAAACCAGTGCCTTATCTATTGGGCAATAGAGTCACATAAACATATATCCCCATAAAACTCTCTAAATCCAAACACACAAAACCCAAATGAAATTCCTTACAAGTCATTCTTTTCACTCCAATACCCAGACATCAGATTCATATCCAACCTTGAAACCTCTGAACTTGTCTATAAGATTTACTCTTTCCTTGAAAGAAACTAAAACACAAATTCATAGCTACCTTATAACTGGTGCACTAAAATACCTTATAAATTAATACACAAAGATTCAGGATCAAACACAAAGACATCAGACAAATACTGGAAAGGGATTCCATTTTCTTTTCATTAAAAACTTATGATTCAATACATTTACACAACAAAGAACTCAAAACTAGACACACAAAATCAGAAAGCTGGCTTGCAGCATTAATTTCACCATCATTGTACAACTGAGAAGAATCTAAGATGTAGAGGAATTGGAAAATCAAATTCAATCACAAACACCTATCAATTCCTCCTAAAATATCTGAAACTCCTCTCTTCTGCAACTGCTAAAATCTGATCTGATCTGCACCTAAAATGATTGAAAAATCTAAATCTTCATCTCAATACCTTTCCAACGGTATATGAAACTTTATATTTTTCCTCCACGAGCTGCCTTTAATGTTTATTTGAAAATCTTTAATAATACGAAATCTGTGCAATTTTTTTGAATAAATCAAAGTGTTTTATCTCTACACAGACTATAGTCTTTTAAATCCCTTTACCCTTTAATTTTTTCTCTGTAATTTGAAATTTCTCTTATTTATACATTTTCAACCCCCATAAATCACCAGAATTTTCCAAGTGTCACTCTTTTATTGGTCTGGAGATCCACCTCTACATCTTGACTTTCTCCATCTAACCTCAGCGAGTACGGGACTAAGCCTGTTGCCTGCTCGCAAGCATTTTATGTCATCTCGAAAACCTTCTACAAGTGCGTGACGAGCTAAGTCGCTGACTCGCAAGCAATTTTCATGTCTCAAAAAACCCTTTGTGAGTGTGTGATGATCCATTTTCTCCTGTGCGATTGCACGATGAGCTCGGCCACTCACTCGTGAGTCATTTTGGGCACCTCACCAAACCAGCCTGATGAGCTTGATCACGCAGTCACAAGACATTTTTGGGGTCGCCCTTCTCTGCTGCATGTCTGCCATATCAGCATCATCTGTGCTAGCTCACCTGCAAAATTTTGACATCATCGACCACCTAGCATGCACTTTGAGGTAGCTTCTGAGCTCGCATGTGGAGAGCCTCCTCTTTTTTCTTCAATTTACATTGTGATTGTTTTGACTTATAAATGTCTGAAATTTTTCTCACCCCACCAATGTGGGACTAAACATTTTCAAATTTTTTAAGGCTTTGCAACTTGGCGCCCAAAATTATGGGGTCCACTAGTTTGTTTGGTCTTCTAGCCAAGGGTCCTTCCAATGGGCCTCTTGGCTTCTTATTCAAACTTCATTGCAAGTGCTTTAGTATAAAAAAATTTCAAAACCCCACCCACAAGAAATTTGGGATAATACTCTTTAAGCTTTTTCAAGCCTCCATGTTCACCATGCGTGAGCTCCTGCACAGGCCTCTAACAGATGTATTTGTTGTTCAATGTTTTTTATTTCAAACATTTTAAAATGTTATTCAAAACTTGTGCAAGATGATCCCTATTCAAATTGCATAGGACTCCATGCCTTGCGCAAGTCCTCCTGCAACAAAATCTAGCACAGACTCCATTCCCATACGTGGGCCTTTGTACTAGATTTTAATCAGCACAAATGGATTTTATATTGAATTTTTTTGAACTTCCATTGGGTGCATCATCCTGCTTATTTCCCTGCACAATTTTAATCTTCTTGACTTACACAAGAAGTTGCACAAGGTTTCCACATAGGATATTCAATTATTTTCCCCCATCATACAACTTTTACTCAATACCAAGGCTTGAAAAGGGATCAAGGTCATCATAACTATCACCATGGACACGCCAAATAGTTTCACCAAGAATGTTTGCCATAGACAAAACTATCATCTGAGGAAAGTAATTGTGTTATGTTACTGGTATTGTGTTAGTAATAAATTTTTCTTGGAAAATACTTCCAGATAGCTATTCAATTGCAAAAGAGTTGAACAAAGCATGTGTGCATCATGTGTAAAATTCTCTTGTACCCTCTTGGTGTAACAATGCAACTCCATTTGCAATTGTAAAATATGCTGAAAATTTCCAAAACCTTAATAAATCATTGTGTACAAATAATTTGCCAATTTGTAATACACTTGTCTATCTAAAATACTCCTTATGAAGGGTATCCTTCTTTACAATCAAACTTTGTCTATTTGTTTTCCAACTTAGTACAAGCAGGGAGGATAATACAACAATGTGGAGGAAGAGCTTGATAGCCACCAATGCAGTGGTTTTTCTCTGGAATCTAGAACATTATTTAACAAATCCCATGTCTGTAGATCCACTGCCAATCTTTGCACCGATAGATATCTATTCTTGTCTCACAACTTCAACTCCTCCCTAAAAATGATCTAGGTGACTTGTTCATGCAATTTGGACTTGAAATTAGCATAGTTAGAAATACTGAAAAATTGACCACACACCCTTTCATTGATATATCCAAAATGAATAAACTTCCCTCAAGTTGCTTTTGAAAACTATCCCAAGCACATTACTGGAGCATAGCGTTGAAAAAGCACATAAATTTTCATGCCTATAATCACCCTGCTAAATGTCTTTTTCTAACACTTCCTGTGGTGAGATATTTTAATCTCTCAAGTTGACTATTTTCACAAGTCTGTAACTGTACATGTTAAAACACATGAAAATCAACCTCAGAAACACTTCTGGAAAGTTATCAAAGCACATCCTGAAACTCAACCAATGATCCAGGTAGCACATTTACACATATAGAGTATAGGGAAACTAATTTCATCATAAAACCATCATCTGGTAACAAGTTACCATCCCTTGAAAAGATTGTCCTATAAATGCAATTCTGTTTTAACAATGCAAATCTACATAAACTGCCTTCAGTTTTGATTTCAAAAACCCATCAAAAAGAACCCTCAGAATCTGAACCTCTAAACATGGATTCACCTTCACAGATGGAATATGAATCTTCAAGTAGCTCATTCTAAAAATGAACTGATCAATTGGCATTGATCTGCAAAGTTAGCAATTAACAACTTTCAAATCTTAAACTCAGTGAATTGTAGCAACTAGATTTGGAATTGGTCAAACAAAGAGTTCAAATGGATTTAACAAGGGCTGAAACTCTCCAAGGGGGAACAATTATAGGTTTACACTATAGGGTAAAAAACTATTTTTTAAAATCTTGGACTGGGCGCAAATGGTGAGAACTCAAAGTAGGCTACTTAGAAATCTGCATTTCAACATTTGGCAAACTGGTAGAAAATGCAAACAGAATCAGAATGGAAAACTAACCAAGTGGATTCATCATGGCCTAAAAAATTTCATGTTAACACATTTCCATGACTAAAATATAGAGGAGAACTCAATTATACATTCCATTTCAACTAGATACAGGTTGTGTGGCCTCAAAGTTAGCAACTTCGTAGTTATGCACTTTCACATTCTGAGAATTAGAATTAATTCCAAACATAATAGGCTTTGGAAACTTATCATATGAAGTCCTAGGAATCTAAAAATGGAATAGAGATTCTCTTTCATGCCTAAAAATTCTCAGAATAATCCTTATGTCATGAAATTTTACTTGGCCAAAAATGCAAGCATGTAAAATAGGTCACTTGGTAACAACTGAATAAGTGTAAAATGTAAATTTGCGTGAATACCTGCAAATGACCCTCTTCAAAACACATTTAAAATTCTATCTGAGAGCTAGGGCATATTACATTTTCTAAATTATAGGTGGTAAACACATATCTCAAGTAGATTCTCATGAAAAATATCGGGTCACCTTTTACAAGCATCCAAAATAGGCCTTCTCCACAAGCCTTTTAGCGAAGCAATTCATACTTAGGGAAAAAAAATGTATGGTCACTCCAAAATGAAGCCACATTTTGGAGTTCCAATAGTGGATCTATCTGGGGACACATGCCCCATGTGGGCATGCATAGAACTTGTAATTTCTTGGTATAAGTAGACCATTCATAAAATAAATCAGATTTTCCTCTTCCCTCTTAAACTCAAAACTATCTCCTCTTTTCAAAAAATGGAAAACCTTATTGAAAGAAAAAAAACCACACGACTAAAAAGAAAGTGACTAAACAAATATATACATTATTTACAAAATCCTCAAGCCCCTTCTCAAATGAAATCAACACTTGCCTCTATCAAAAATCTGATTTTCTTCTTGGCATACAAATTTCAAAATGAAAATGTACTTGTATAGTTGTTGTTCAAACTCACAATGAAACATAAAAATGAAGAATACCTTATTTGCAATTCCTTTCATGCCTTTAGAAATTCTTCCATCAGAGTCATCATAACCAAAATTATGAAACTCATTCTTCACATCAGCAAATATCAGAAAATATGAACCATGACAATGAGAAAATGCATCATCATAAGAACCATCAAATCCCACTTGCATTTCCCCCTCACTAGCTATATCATCCATAAAGAAGGTAAATGACTCATACTCACATAAGCCATGAATACCAAAATCTGGAAAAACTTCAAAATGGAAAGACATATCAGCATATTCCTCAAAACATGGATTGAAAACCTCTTCCACTTGCAAATTACCCACATGGTCACAAGGAGCCAGCTGATCAACATCATAGTCTTGATCATTACAAGGAACAATGGACTCATCAAATGCAACTTCACATTGACAATCAGTTTTAGCCTGGGAAGAGACAGAATCTAATTTCTTACTGCATATTGACACATTTTCAACATTAAAATTAGAATAAACCAAATTTGGAAACTCGATGCATTCCTCAAATAATGGATTAACAACACCATGTTTTTCTCTCGTATGAACATAGTAACAAAGAGATGGCTGATCCATATCAATGTCCTCATCAAATGCATCATTAATAAAAACTTTGAAGACATTAGTACCCCTACTGTCATAATCACTTTTAGCATATGATTCAAAATCAGAGATATCATTATAAGTAGATTCAACACCTCTATCATTAGGAAAAGAAGTGGATAAAAAATTCATACTACCTTATTCAACCAGAGGAGATGGGGAAAGACACCAATCATCCTCAAGTTTCTCATCATGTGTAGGATTTTCATTACAAAAAAAAATCATATGCTGAAGCGAATCATTATTAAATGAAGGGATTTAAACAACACACTCATCTAGCACTTAACCCTTTGACTGAAAAGACTCAACTAATTGATCTTCATTCTGATTTTCATTCATAATACCATGATAAAGTTGTAATATTTTATCATACTATATCTCATAAGGAAGACCATCATTTACAATCCCTCTTTCTTTAAGTTTTGATACCAAATCCACTTCAAAGCTGTTAATATCAAACTCATTTGTATCATGTAGATGTAAAAAATTATTTTTAGAATTGATCAAGATACTCTTACCTTCACATGTTGATTTTCATTCACTTCCAAAAATTCTATTATCTTCCCATACTACACTATGCTCACATGATAACAACAAATCAACATTTTCCAATATATCACTCTTGTGAAACATAGGTTTCAACATCCTCCTGATCCTCATAAGAGTGTAAAACACATACATCCTATTCAACATTAGCAAAGTTTGATATTACTTCATCACTTGAGGCTGCAAGATCATCATCCTCTAAAATATTTTCCCCCTCTTTACTTTTCACATTTTTATTTGAACCACAATTTAAACCATAATTAGTAAAGTTAGCAGGGACAAAAACATTTTGGCATTGAGCTTCATTTCTTGACCCACATCTATCTAGTGTATTTGATACATTATGATAGAAAATTCTAGCGAATGGAAAACCCCTTGGAATAATTTCACATCTTAAATTATTTTCAATATCTACTATTGCCATAAAAGCATGATATAAAGTTCTAGGCTACTTATCTCTTAACAAGTAACTCATCTTTCTACCAAATGCTCCAAAATAAACCACGAAACAAAAAGCATCAATTGGTCTAAACTGCATTGGGATTTGACCCAATATTTCTATAAATTTGAGATTGAAATGAGGGATCAAATCACCATTCTTTATTTTTATCTCCATGAAATTCTTCATCACTGCAACTAGATTAATCTTTTTTCCAAACCACTCCAAAAATGATGATCTTAACTCCTCCCATGAAGAGATAGAACATTTCGGAAAATAGGAGAACCACCACCTTGCATCATCTATCAGAGATTGGATAAACAATTTCATAATGCTATCCTCACATTCAATGTCAAAATCCTCAATTAAGTTCAAGAACTTTTTACAATGCTTCTCAACATTTTCATCTCTTCCACTACTAAATCTAGGTAATTTTTATTTGATTTTGGGTGGAAAAGAATTTGGGTAAACATTAATACCTTCAAATTTTAGACCTATATACAATTTATTTTTAAAACCTCTCTTCAAATTATAGGGTTGAGGTTGACTCGAACTCATGGTTGCACTTGGAGTCATATAAGGGAGCACATGTGACTCATACATCATGATATTTATACTATTACAAAAAATGTCTTAACAACAATAGATCCCTTGATTACCATTTTCATGCCCTCTTACGAATTATGAAATTCTCTCCCAAATGAGCATGAAATCAAAATAAAAACATACTTCTCAAAAGTGTATAGAATATATTCAACAATCGAGAAGCATTTCAACTTATCACCATTATTTCCTTTTCTTAGTTCTATTTCACTTCATAAGGAAATTTTATTTCACATGAAAATATAGGGATTACCTGAAAGGAAATTATAGTTGCTGCTCTTATTTCTTTGATTGGAAATTTGGCAGATCTAGAGCCTTCTTCATAGCTCCATCAGGTTCTTTTATCATAGATTCACCACCTCCTTGCAGAGGAAAATTTTAAAATAGCTAAAGCCATTTGACATATATATTTTACTTCTAAGTTCTCTCCAACTAGTAAAGCCGCACAATTTTCTTTATAATTACTGCAATAAAAACACCTCCAAGGTATCCTTCTAGAAATCTAAAATGACTTCAAGATTCTATTATCTGAATCTTTCTTTGAACAAGATTTTGGGGTTAACACAACAAATTAAGGAAATAAATCTCTTATTTCATTGACCATTTTACTGAAACTTTACTTAATTTCCCCAGCAGAGTCGCCATTCTATTAGCATTTTTCCCTGACCTTGTCCAGGAAAAGGCTAATTAATGAGGATCAAACAAATCCTCCTAAACTTTGAGCTAAAAATCTTAGGCGGGTGTACCTATTGGATTCACTTCTTTCAGTGAATGATGAGATGGATTCATGCCCATCACACTTGATTTTATCAATCAGTCACAGCTCATTAAACAAAAAAGTAAAATGATTCAATATTATTAATTGGATGATGAGACCTGCATAACCGGAAAAGACCAGTGCCTTATCTATTGGGAAACAGAGTCACATAAACATATATCCCTAGAAAAATCTCTAAATCTAAACACACAAAATCCAAATGAAATGCCTTACAAGTCATTCTTTTCACTCTAATACCTAGACATCAGATTGATATCCAACCTTGAAACCTCTGAAATTGTCTATAAGATTTACTCTTTCCTTGAAATAAACTAAAATAAAAATTCACAGCTACCTTATAACTGGTGCACTAAAATACCTTATAAATTAATACACAAAGATTCAGGATCAAACACAAAGACATCAGACAAATACTGGAAAGGGATTCCATTTTCTTTTCATTAAAAACTTCTGATTCAATGCATTTACACAACAAAGAACTCAAAACCAGACACAAAAAAATTAGAAAGATGCCTTGCAGCATTAATTTTACCATCATCGTACAACTGAAAAGAATTTGAGATATAGAGGAATTGGAAAATTAAATTCAGTCACTGACACCTGTCAATTCCACCCAAAATATCTAAAACTTCTCTCTTCTCCAACTGCAAAAATCTGATCTGATCTGCACCTAAAAGGATTGCAAAATCCAAATCTTCATCTCAATACCTTTCCAATGGCATATGACACTTTATATTTTTCCTCCAGGAACTACCCGTAATGTTTATTTGAAAATATTCAATAATATGAAATCTGTGCAATTTTTAGAATAAATCAAAGTATTTTATCTCTACACATACTATAGTCTTTTAAATCACTATACCCTTTAAATTATGCTCTGTAATTTGAAATTTCTCTTATTTATGAATTTTCAACTCCCAAAAATCATTAGAATTTGCCAAGTGTCACTCTTTGATTGGTCCAAAGATCCACCTCTACATCTTCACTTACTCCATCTGACCTTAGCGAGTGTGCGACTGATCCTATCGCCCGCTCATGAGCATTTTATGTCATCTCAGAAACCTTCTACAAGTGCATGATGAGCTAAGTCAGCCACTTGCGAGTAATTTTTGTGTCTCTGAAAACCCTCCATGAGTGCACGATGAGCCATTTTATCCTGCACGACTACATGATGAGCTCAGTCGCATAGTCACAATCCATTTTTGGGGTCTCCTTTCTCCACCATGAGTGTGTGACCATCTTCCACATGTTTTCCATATCAGCATCATCTATGCCAGCTCACCTACAAAATTTTGACATTATCAACCACTAGGCACACACTTCGAGGTAGATTCTAAGCTCACATGTGGAGAGCCTCCTCTTTTTCCTTCAAATTACATTGTGATTTTTTTGACTTATAAATGTCTGAAATGTTTCTCACCCCACCAATGTGGGACTAAAGATTTTCAAAAATTTTAAGGCTTTGCAACTTGGCACCCAAACTTATGGTGTCCACCAGTCTTTTTAGTCTTCAAGCCAAGGGGCACGCCAATTGGCCTCTTGGATTCTTATTCAAACTTCAGTGCAAGCACTTTAGTATAAAAACATTTCAAAACCCCACCCACAAGAAATGTGGGATAATACTCTTTAAGCTTTTTCAAGCATCCATGTTCTCCATGTGTGAGCTCCTGCGCAGGCCTCTAACAGATGTATTTGTTGTTCAATGTTTTTTATTTAGAACATTCTTAAATGTCATTCAAAACTTGTGCAGGGTGATCCCTATTCAAATTTCATAGGACTCCATGCCTTGCGCAAGTCCTCCTATAACAAAATCCAGTGCAGACTCAATTCTCATGGCTGGGCCTTTGTACTGGATTTTCATCTGCACAAATGCATTTTATATTGAATGTTTTTTAACTTCTACTGGGTGCAGCATCCTCCTTATTTCCCTACGCATTTTTAATCTTCTTGACTTACACAAGAAGTTGCACAAGCTTTCCACACAGGATATTCAATTAGTTTCCCCCATCATACAACTTTTAGTCAATACCAAGGCTTGAAAAGGGATCAAGTGTTGGAGATTTGCCCTGGTGCAAATAGTTGTATGTATGTTTGTCATTGATGACAACATATAGTATATAGCAGTGTACTGTATTCAATTTTCAGTATGGATATGTTGAAGCCTTACGCGGTTGTTTTTATATTTCAGACATAGTTACCATACCATGTGCATACACATAGATTTATATGTTTAGTAACAATTGGGTTATGTTACTCTATTTTCCATCCATAGTTTCAGAGGATTGTTTTTAGAAAGCTGACAGTAATTTTATTGATTCTTCAGTTGCGCCTATCTATGGGATATGCGTGTTCAGACTCATGTTTAGTTATGATTCAAAGACAATAACCAAAGGCGCCAATCATGTTTCATTTGTAGTGTGACATTTGGGTAATTTTGGTGGATCCGGCTATGTGAAGTGATGTGTCTATTCATATTGATTTGCATGGTTCTATTTATGTTGTGTGCTTAGTTTAGTCGACAAGAGAAGCATTGAAGGGAAACCTACAGCTGATGTGATCATATTTTTTGGAGAAGATACATATAGCAGTTCATTTGAGATCACTAAGTGTGAATGATAAGAAAATTGAAAGAAAAAGAACAGAGAAGAATGCTGATTGTTTTGGGATAGTAAATCTATTTCATTCATCAGATAAAGATCTGTTTGAAGAAGTAGAGAGTGCATACAATACATTGGAACTGATCAAGACAACAGGTCTACTCAAATAGTTCATTATCAGATATAGTGTATATCTGTTTTACTAAAGGTTGTAGCCTTCATCACTTTTGTAGTGTACTTTTGGACAATGAGTCCTCACCCCTAACAGGGTTGTTTGTAAAAGACTCCTAACAAGGTCCGACCCTTAACCAGGTCACTATACTTATTTCTTTGTAAAGATAAACTCCTAACAGGGTTGTAAGATCTTCTAAAAAGGATTATTATACTCAACTACAGTTCTTTGTGGGTGCTAATTCCCACCGGGTTTTTCTACCTATTTTGGTTTCCCCGTAACCAAAATTATGGTGTTCTATTTTGTGTTATCTTATTGTGTATATGCTTAATGTTATTCTTTACTTAATTGGAGACAAGAGTTGAAACTAGTTGATAACTGATTCACCCCCCCCTCTAAGTTATCACTTGGGACTATTCCAACAATTGGTATCAGAGCCAAGTTCCTTGGAGAGAAAGCCTAATAGCTTAAGGTAGATCAAATGGCGTACTTTAGGAAAGAGAGTCCTAAGTTTTATGGAGAGGATTATCTTGAACGGAAGAATAAAATGATAACACATCTTTAGTGTGTTGGTTTTCAGATCTAGGAGGTTGCTACTCACCTAATTGATGTTCCTACCTTGAAAGACCTTGGAGAAGAAGACTCTACTAACAAACAAAAGGAAGTATTCACCCAAAATGCAATTTCCAAAGAAGCCCTAATCAGTGCCCTATCTGGTAGTGAATTTTCTAAGATCAAGAAGGTAGACAAAACATACTCAATTTGGAAATACCTAGAAGACATGTTTGAAGGAGACATCCAAGCCAAGGATGAATATAGAAAGACATGGAAGAAAAGATACAACAATTTAGAGATGCTACCTGAAGAAAAAATTAGAGCTTACAATCAGAGAATTAATGAAGCAGTCTCAGGAATCAGGAACAATGGTGGAGAAATCTTATAGGAAGATATAATGGACAAACTGATGACTACATTGATAGCAGATTACGAAAGAAAGATAAAAATCTTGGATGAAAGCATGCAATTCTCAAAGTACTTCAAAAGAGAAACCTTGATCAGCAAAATATGTGCATTTGAGATATCAAGATTGAAGACAAAACCTAAAATGGAAACAACTTTCAAAGCCTCAGTCCATGGTAAGAAATACTTGAGAATCTCTAGTAATATTGAGAAAGAAGAAGTTGATACAGAACTAGAAGAAATCATAGCTATGATTGCTAAGAAAGAAAGGAAAGGTAAAGGAAAATATGAAGGATAACTACCATTCAAATGTTTTTCATGCAACAAAGTTGGCCACTTTGCATCCAAGTGTCCTACAAGAGTCAAGAAGTTCATATCAGACTAAAAACCCAAATATAATAAAGAATGCTATCATGCTAAAGATGGTGTGAATGATGATGATTCAGGAGAAGATGAAATAATATTTGTTGCAATTAAAGATAATGAAAAAATTATTGATAAAATAGAAATTGAAGATGAAAAGAAAGCACAAGAATTGTCTTTAGTTTCACAAGCTAAGATCAGAATAGACTGGATCATAGACAGTGGGTTTTCACATCACATGATAGGAGACAAAGATAGATTTTTAAATATAGATAAGACAAAGGTGGCATGGTTATATTTGGAGATAACATTCCCAAACCTATCATAGGTAGAGGATCTATCACCTTAGATGGAAAGAACAAGATAGATGATGTTCTATATGTCGATGGTTTACATCATAACTTACTAAGTATTGGACAATTTCTAGATAAAGGATATCAGTTAGAATTCAAAAACAATAGGTGTATTATTAACAACAAAGAAGGAGACATGATTGCATCAGGTTCAAAGACCAAACATAATTTTTTTCAGCTTAACTCCGAAGTAAGTTGTTTTGTTGCAAAATTTGATGATAGTTGGTTATGGCACAAAAGACTTTGTCATATCTATTTTGACAACATAGTAAAAATAAGCAATGTAAAGGCAGTAAAAAACCTTCCTAGTATTGCAAGACTAGTTGATACTATGTGCAGGGAATGTGTGATGGAAAAGCATGTGAGGACCTCATTCAAAAGCAAACATAACTCTACAGAGAACAAATTAGATCTAGTGCATACAGACTTATGTGGACCTACTCAAACAAGATCATACTATGGTGAAAGGTATTTCATTTTGTTTGTTGATGCTTTCTCGAGAATGATATGGGTTGCATTCTTAAAAGACAAATATGAAGCTATTGAGAAGTTAAAAATATTCAAATCTTAAGTTGAAAATGAGTCAGGATTAAAGATAAAATGTCTGAGATCTGATAGAGGAGGAGAATTCACCTCTAACAATTTTCTTGAGTACTGTGAAGAACATGGGATCAAAAGACAACTAAGTGCACCCAGAACCCCTCAACAAAATGGAATTTTAGAAAGAAGAAACATGATAATACTTGATACAGTGTGCACTATCATGATTGAAGGAAAAGTTGGGCACACCTATTGGAGATATGCACTCAATACAATAGTCTATACTATCAACATAATTCAACTAAGACCAGTCACAGACAAAACACCTTATGAACTTTAGTTTGGTAATGTACCTACAGTAAAATACTTCAGAATCTTTGGAAGAAAGTGCTATATCAAGAGAGATGATGGTGTTGGTAAATTTCATGCTAAAAGCGATGAAGGTATTTTTCTGGGTTACTCTACTAAAAGCAAAGCTTACAAATATTTTAATTTAAGGTTGAAGAAAATCATTGAAAGTGCACATGTAAAGATTGATGAGAATTTCATGATTCAAGAGAGATATTATGAATATGAACCTATGATTGAAGATGAACCTGGACCTATCAATAAAGAAATAGTTATTTAAGAAATGTTTGACTATATTTATGTATCATGCAATAAACCTAAACCAAGTCAAGAAGAATCACAGATCATAGATGAGAGTGTCACACCTAAAATCTGAAAATACACATCTAGATACCATTCAAAAAAAGATATCATTGGAGATTAGACAAGTAAATTTTTGACAAGATCTAGACAAAAAGGTTCAATTGTTGATGAAGAGGTATGTTTACTTTCACAAATTGAACCCTTAATTGTTGAAGATGTGTGTAATGATTGAGATTAGCAAAATGAAATGCAAGAAGAATTAGATGAAATAATTAAGAATGACACATGAGAATTGGTCCCTAGAACTTGTGACAAGAACGTGATTGGAACTAAGTGGATATTTAGAAACAAAATGAATGAAGATGGGACAGTGATAAGAAACAAAGCAATATTGGTATGTAAAGGATATGCGTAAAGAGAAGGAATTGACTATTCTGATACATTTTCCCCTATGAGAAGACTGGAAGCTATAAATTTGTTTTTTTCCTATGCAACATTCAAGAACTTCAAAGTATATCAAATGGATGTCAAGTTAGCATTTTTTAACGGTGACTTGAAGGAAGAAGTCTACATAGAGCAGCCTTAAGGATTCAAACTTTTCAAACAAATCAGACATGGTATGCAGACTAAAGAAAGTCCTCTATGGACTTAAACAGGCCCCAAGAGCATGGTATGAGAGACTTGATGGTTACTTGAGAAAGATTGGATTCAAAGAGGGAGTAGAAAATTGTAACTTATTCATTAGAGAGACACCTGAAGGACTATTACTTGTTGCTATCTTTTTTTATGACATTATTTTTGGAGGTAATGACAAGCTTAGTGTAGAATTTACCAGAGAGATGTAGAGTGAATTTGAAATGAGCATGATTGGACCTATATAATACTTTTTAAGATTAAATGTAAAGAGAACAGAAAGAGGTATATTCATAAATCAATCTAAATATGTGAAGGAGATACTGAAGACATTAAAAATGTAAGATTGCAATCTAGAAATCACTCCTATAATAACATGAAGCAAGCTTTCTAAAAATGATGACTCCACAACAGTTGACAAAACACTTTACAAGTCCATGATTGGAAAAATCATATATCTCAATCAATCTAGACTAGATATATCCAATGTAGTTGGCATTGTTGGGAGATTTGCAACCAAACCTAAACAGAATCACCTAATGGAAATAAAAAGAATTTTCATATATTTAAAGGGAGCTATAGACTATGGTTTATGGTATCTTAATTCATAAAATGTAGAACTTCATGTGTACACAAATGCAGATTGGGCAGGTTTCATTGATGATAGAAAGAGTACCTTAGGAGGAGCAGTATTTCTTGGAGACAGGTTGGTTAGTTGGACAAGCAAGAAGCAAAACTATATTTCTTAGTCAACAGTAGAAGCTGCATTGAATTGTTCAACAATGGTTTGTATCAAACAAATTATTAAATACTTTAGAATTCAGATCAATTATCCTATTGTCATTTATTGTGACAATACTAGCACCATTAACATGTCAAAGAATCCTATGATGCACGCAAAGACAAAACACATAGAAATAAAATATCATTTTCTAAGAGAAAAAGTTGCAGAAAGAGAAGTGAAGTTGGATTATGTGAGCACAAAAGATCAGTTGGCAGACATATTTATGAAACCTTTATCAAAAGATACTTTTGAGTATCTTAGGAAGAAGCTGGGATTAATTCACTTTCTTGAGTCTGAATAGAACTCACAGTAAATGCCTCAGTCCTTGGTGACTGATGAATGGTTGACTACTCTACTTCTAGAGTATTACATGTGCTTATTTGTATTTGGCATCCTTTTCCATTGATGTCAAGGGGGGATTATATAGTAAGGGGGAGCATATACTCTGGGGGAGTATATAGTCATGAAAATAAAAACATAGTCAAAAGAGATAAAACAATGAAGAGGAACCTTTGATGAGGATATTGAGAAGATTGTAAAAAGAAAGAAGACACTTTTGGATTGATGGTGTTTTTAATCATATGTTGCCATCAATGTCAAAGGGGGAGATTGTTGGAGATTTACCCTTGTGCAAATAGTTGTTTGTATGTTT
The DNA here is from genome assembly GCA_018584345.1 of Thuja plicata. NCBI lineage: Eukaryota > Viridiplantae > Streptophyta > Pinopsida > Cupressales > Cupressaceae > Thuja > Thuja plicata. Next base: position 406,465 of record MU226871.1, read on the forward strand.
GTCATTGATGACAACATATAGTATACAACAATGTACTATCTTTAATTTTCAGTATGGATATGTTGAAGCCTTGCACATTTTTTTTAATGTTTCAGACACAGTTACCATACCATGTGCATACATGAAGATTCAGATGTTCAGTAACAAATGAGTTATGTTACTTTTTTTACCAGCCACAGTTTCAGAGGATTGTTTTCAGAAAGCCGATAGTAATTTTATTGATTCCTCAGTTGCGCCTATCTATGGGATATGCATGTTCAGACTCATGTTTAGTTATTTTTCAAATATAATTAACCAAAGGCACTAATCATGTTTCATCCGTAGCGTGACATTTGGGTAATTTTGGTGGAGCTGACTATGTGAAGTGATGTGTCTATTCATTTGAGTTGCATTGTTCTAATTATGTTGCGTGTTTAGTTTATCCGACAAGAGAAGCATTGAAGAGACTCCTACAACCGACGTGATGATATATTTTGGAGAAGATACATATAGCGATTCATTTGAGATCACTAAGTGTGAATGATAAGAAAAGAGAAAGAAAAAGAACAGAGTAGAATGCTGATTGTTTTGGGAAAGTAAAGCTATTTCATTCATCAGATAAAGATCTATGTGAAGAAGTAGAGAGTGCATACAATACATTGGAACTCATCAAGATAGCAGGTATACTCAAATAGTTCATTATCAGATATAGTGTATATCTATTTTACTAAAGGTTGCAACCTTCATCATTTTAGCAGTGTAATTTTGGACAGTGAGTCCTCACCCCTAATAGAGTTATTTGTAAAAGACTCCTAACAAGGTCCAACCCATAACCAGGTCACTGTACTTATTGCTTTTTAAAGATCAACTCCTACCAGTGTTGTAAGATCTTCTAAAAAGGATTATTATACTCAAGTACAGTTCTTTGTGGGTGCTAATTCCCACTAAGGTTTTTAACTATTTTGGTTTCCCCATAACCAAAATTGTGGTGTTCTATTTTGTGTTATGTTGTTGTGTATATGCTTGATTTTATTATGTAGTTAATTGGAGAAAAGAGTTGAAACTAGTTGATAAATGATTCACCCCCCCTAATCTCCGTTATCCCTTGGGAATATTCCAACAATAAGGTCATCAGTACTATCACCATGGACATGCCGAATAGTTTCACCAAGAATGTTTTCCTTAGACAAAACTGTCAACTGAGGCAAGTAATTATGTTTTGTTACTGGTATTGTGTTAGTAATAAAATTTTCTTGGAAAAGACTTCCATATATCCGTTCAATTGCAAAAGAGCTGAACACAACATGTGTGCATCATGTGTAAACTTATCTTGTACCCTCTTGGTATAACAATGCAACTCCATTTGCAATAGTACAATATGATGAAAACTTCCAAACTGTTAATAAAATCATTGTATACAAATAATTTGCCAATTTTTAATACACTTGTCTTTCTAAAATACTCCTTATGCATGGTATCCTTCTTTGAATCAAACTCTGTCTATTTGTTTTCCAACTTAGTGCAGGCAGGGAGGGTAATACAACAATGTGGAGGAAGAGCTTGATAGCCACCAATGCATTGTTTTTTCTATGGAATCTAGAACATTACTTAACAAATCACATGTCTGCAGATGCACTGCTGATCTTTGCACTGATAGATATTCATTCTTGTCTCACAACTTCAACTCCTACCTAAAAATGATCTAGGTGACTTCTTCATGCAATTTGGACTTGAAATTTGCATAGTAAGAATTACTGAAAAGTGACCACACCCTTTCATTGATATATCCAAAATGAATAAACTTTCCTCAAATTTTCTTTTGAAAACTATCCCAAGCACATTAATGGAGCATAGCACTGAACAAGAACATAAATTTTCATGCCTAGACTGTTAGAAAAATAATAAGATAAAGAGAAAGGAAATTGTTTAATCTAAGAGTTAGTTTTAAGAAGTGAAACCATGAATAATGCAAAACTAAGTGCATACACCAAAAACAATTAGGAAAGGAGACAAGATTTTGAGGGGGGAAAAGTGTAAAAAAAACCCCATGATAATATTATGAATGGGAAAAAAATTGCCTAGAAAGAGAGAGAGAGAGAGAGAGAGAGAGAGAGCTATGCTCTTACAATGATATTCAAGAAGAAGTGAAGAATTTGTGTCTAATGTGTGTGAGAGAAAGAAAGCCATCTCTTTAATAGAGAGGTGAGGAGGGAGTTACATTGTAACTCCCATTTCTATGGATGCCAAATGTCATAAGTGTGTGAGACAAGTGTAGGATTCCTCATAAGGAGGAATATCTAAGAATAATAAAGGATACCTTGGTTTATCCTAGTAAATATAACAACCAAGGAAAGATTAATTATAACACCCCCTTTAATCTTTACTTGGGGGTTTACAATCAAAGGGTGTTAAACCCAAATTGGTACAATGAATCTGGAATTTCTCTCTAGAAAGAGGCTTTGTCAAGATATCTGCAACTTGATCTTCTCCTTTGCAGAAAAATAGACACACTTGTCTGTCTTGAATGTGTTCTCTGATCAAGTGATGATGGAGAGCAATGTGCTTTGATCTTGCATGATAAATTGGATTCTTTGCTAAGGAAATTGCACTTTGATTATCATAGTATAAAGGTGTGGGATCATGCTGAGGTAAGCCCAAATCTGCAAGTAATCTTCAAAACCATAGTGCTTCTTTAGAGGCAGTAGTACAACCTTTATATTCAGCCTCGGTAGAACACAATGAAAGTGATTGTTTCTTTTTTCTTTTTGCTTTTCCAAGAAATTGTACCTCAACCAAGGAAAAAACAGTAACCACTAGTGGATTTCCCATCATTGGGGTCACCTCCTAGATCTGAATCAGTATAACCTTTAAGAGTAAAATCAGCATTAGCATCATAAAAATAAATCATAATTTCGAGTACCTTTAATGTAGCATAAGATTCTTTTAGCAACTTTTAAATGAGATTGTTGAGGTTTAGACATGTATCTAGAAACTAAGCCTACACCATAAGAAATATCAGGTCTAGTAAGGGTAAGATAATTTAAACTTCCTACTAGTTGCCTATAAAAAGTAGCATCAACACAAGGAGTGTTAGTATCT
>MU226871.1:424523-445111 GCA_018584345.1 Thuja plicata
TCTCTCAAGGAGGGAATTAAATATTGTGAATGGTTTCAGGAAGCATACTATTTAGTTAAGGATTTGATACAGGAGTTTAGAGGTAACAAGATAGTTTGTCAGGCATTCTATCCTAATTGTTTGAGCTGTAAGGCAGTTCAGTGTATCTTGTTTCTATAATTTCTTTGCTCATTATTGACTCTGCAGCCCTAAGGATAGGTACTGATCTAGAAAACATTCTGAATATCTATCTATGTTCAAAGTATTCCAGGTTATCAGAACCAAATCAAATTTAAACACTCTGTTACTAAGAACACATAAGCTAAACTTGTTTAAGGACCTCTGTCAGTAGGACACTGTCCATGTTATTGATTCCTTGAAGAGAGAATCATTTAGGTTGTCCCTCCTATCAAGAAAAGGAAGAAGGATTGAAATCCTTGTATCACTAGTTTTCTGTCATATTTAAGATTATGATGTGTATGGTTAAAACCTGTATATGATTATGCTTGATCATTTACAAGGTATTTTATAAAGTTGGTTCAATAGAGAATACATGACAAATCAGTGTCCACAATAAAAAATACTGTGATATCAGTAATCTTTCAAGGTAAAACCTGCCTGAGCATATGTGGAGCTCAAAAACGAAGAAGGACCTTATCCAGTCCTTAGCAATTAGGCTTTTCTTGTCTCTGAATCAGGAGTAAAAGCTACAAGATTCATATAGGCATTTCAAGCATTGTGATTCATACAAGAAAAATCCCTAACAATCCTTATGTCATGATATTTTACATGGCCAAAAATGCAAGCATGTAAATTAGGTCACTTGGTAACAACTGAATAAGTGTAAAATGTAAATTTGTGTGAATACCTCCAAATGACTCTCTTCAAACCACATTCAAAATGCGATTTGAGATCTGGGACCTATTATCTTTTCCAAATGATAGGTGGTAAACACATATCCCAAGTAGATTCTCATGAAAAATATCGGTTCACCTTTTACAAGAATCCAAAATAGGCCTTCTCCATAAGCCTTTTAGGGAAGGAATTCATACTTAGGGAAAATGTTTTGTATGGTCACTCCAAAATGCAGCTAGATTTTGGAGTTCCAACATGGGAAGTGGGTGACTCAGAGCTTATAGTCTAGGAAATCTGGAGCCAATACACATTTCATGACAAATGGTTGACCGCCTATCGTAACTGGGCATGAAACATAATCGAGGACTTTGATGTCTTCACTATAGAGGTAATCCCTCAGAAATAGAATTATGTACCAGATGCCCTAGCCGTGTCATCCAGTACTTTGGAACCCATGGCGGGTTCCTGGCTCTAGATATTTTTAGTTGAAATGATGCCTACCCCCTCCGTATCCGATAATGTAACTAAGCTTCATGTCTTTAAAGATGATAGACACATAATCGCCTTCATTGAAAATGTTGGTGTCTTTGAGGATTAGATAATGGAGGAAGAAGAACATGACGCTACCATGAAAGAAGAGAATGAGGGAAGAATCCTTGACCTACCTACCAACACCATCTCTAAGGGGATGGTTTCCCTTGAACTAATTTTTGACTCTGACCCACGAGCTTAGGACAGAGCATCGCGAACCCTGGATGGGGGAAGATATGAAATGGTAAATATCAGGATGGGCGGTGAAGAAAAGATCATCCATATTGGCACCTATTTCTCTCCCAAAGAGAAAGAGAAGATTCTCGTATTCCTTCGAGAATAAATCAACATAGTCGCTTAGGGATATGAAGATGTCAAGACCTATGATACTTCTATTATGACATACACCATCCCCTTGAAACCGGATGCCAAGCCATTACGAAAAAAATAGAGACCAATCAATCCCCTAATTGAACCTCTTATCCATCAAGAAGTTTAAAAGCTATTGGTCACCTGGATAATCTTCTAAATCGGACATATCATGTGGGTTACCAATCTAGTACCAGTCCAAAAGAAGAAAAGAGAAATTCGATTGTGTGTCGACTTCCTGAATCTCAATAAAGCCTTGAAGAAAGATAATCACTCCCTTCTCTCGCTAGACGAGGTGTTGCAAATTGTTAAGGGCTCCCAAATGATGTCCTTTTTGGATGGATATTATGGATACAACTAGGTTATGGTTAAATTCGAAGACAGAGCCAAAACGACATTCACCATCAAGTGGGGAACATTTTCCTACAAAAGAATGCCTTTCGGGTTGATTAATGTTAGGGCCACATTCCAAAAAGCCATGGACATAGCCTTCAAAGGCTTAGTCAACAAATGTATAATCATCTACATTGTTGATTTGAATATGTTCTCTTGAGAGAGAGGTTATCACCCTTCCCATCTAGACGAAATTTGTGAAAGGTGTCGCCGGTTTGGCATTTCCCCCAACCTAAAGAAGTGTATATTCAGAGTGATAGAGGGAAAATTACTAGGACATATCATTTCAAAAAAGGGTATATTTATTGACCCTAAGCAAGTTAAAGCATTTCTAAAACTAAAAATTTCAGGTAGTAAGAAGGAGATTAGGTCTTTCTTTGAGAAGATCAATTTTGTCTGGCATTTTATCACTGGTTTCACCAAGGTTGTAAAAATCTAAATGACATGATGAAAAAGGATACGAAAATCGAGTGGAGTCTAGAGGCAAAATAGGCCTTTTCCCAGATCAAGTAGGCTATCACGGAGGCCCCTATCTTGGCTAGCATGGATTATTCACTCCCATTTCACATATACTCTTTCACCTCTGCTCACTCTGTGGTAGTTGTATTAACCCAAAGGGTAGAAGGGGAAGAGTGACGCATTACTTTCTTGAGTTCCCCCTTCAAGAATGTGGAGGTGCAATATTCACCTCTAGAAAAATAGGCCTTTTCCCTCATCCGGGAAGTTAAGAAATTCTAACATTACATCCTTCATAGAAAAGTGCATGCCATTCTCCCCAACTAGGCCGTCAAATATTTATTACTTCAAAGCGAATTGGGCGAGCACCAGGGGAAGTGGATGGCTATCCTCAAAAAATATGATCTAGAGATGCAACCTATGAAACTTTTCTAAGGAAAAGGGATGTGCAAGGCTATGGTTGAAACCCACCTGCATATTGAATGCAACACCTACACCATATAATCCATCACACAGGATCCCTAGTATGCAGACTTGGTGTACCTTCTGTTAAATAACCAATGTCCAGAAGGGATCCTCCCTAGTAAATGTCAGGCTCTCCTGCTAAAAAGAACTTAATTCATGATAAAGAATGGGACCCTTTTTAAAGGAAATTATGAAGGCATATACCTTCGATGTTTGTACCGGGAACAAGCCACCAAAATGATAGAAGAATTCCCCGATCATTTTGGTACCGAACATGGGTCGGCCGATGCTACTACTCATCAGATCCTCCGAGCTGGGTATTACTAGCCCCATATCTTTGGAGACATTTATGAACATGTAAGGAAATGCCACACTTGTCAGACTACCACTTCGAGGGGAAAAAACCAGGTTATGCCTCTCCAAACCATATTTGAAGCAAGACCTTTTGCCTAGTGGGCGTTTGATTTCATAGGAGAAATAAATCCCAACTCAACAACAAACCACTGGTATATCTTAACTACCACTAACTATTGCACCCGGTGTACCTAATCTATACCATGCAAGAAAAACACCACGGATGTAGTGATCCATTTTATTCATGAAAATATCATCACCAGGTTTGGAATGCCTTTTTCCCTGGTATGCGATAATGGCCCAGCATTCTCCTCTGCTCAATTAGTAGAGTGAGTCTATCACAGAAATGTTACCCTCAATTTCTCCAGTAATTACTACCCACATGACAATAGGGTAGCAAAATCAACCAACAAGAACCTTTTAGAGGTAATCAAACACCTTCTTGAAAGGAATCCCCGAGACTAGCATCAAAAATTGAGATTTTCCTTGTGGGCAGATCACATCTGAATCAAGACCACCCTGGGGACCTCCCCATTTCATTTGGTGTATGGATTAGACATAGTGTTCCCTCAGAACCTACAAATCCCAGTTTTAAAATTCATGCAAGAGTTCAACAATTAGGATAACATTGTTGAGGTGCATCTCCTCAACCTGGTATGGCTGGAAGAGAAAAGGGATCATGCCTTGGAACATTTTACAAAGCACCAAGCTGTGGTCAAATGATGATTTGAAAAGAGAGCCCAATTCAAGGCATTTCAACTCTTAGACTTATTTCTTTTGTGGGACAAAGCCTGGGAAAAGAAAGGTAAGCATACCAAGTTCTAGAGGCTTTGTCTCGGACCTTATCAAATTTCTAAAATTTATGGAGCCAACACCTATCACCTCAATTCCTTGACTAGAGAAGCTGTCCCACTGCTTGTTAACGGGAATTTCCTCAAACATTACTTTGAGTGAGGTAGAAAAAAAAACTCCTACATGGGAAATGTATCATATGTATATCTCCCCTTTGTAAATAGCTTTCTGGTGTGTCACTTAGGCACACCCTTTCTTGTAAATAGTTTTTTGGGGGCTTTTGCCCTGGTCTTTAGGTGTTGTGTCTGTCCTTTCTTTCTTCTTGGTTTCTTTTCTTTTGGGTGTCCCCGCTATTTTTGTCCCCTCTTGTTGGAATGGTATGCTCTGCATAACAGTCGCATAAGTTGAGAAATTCCCCTTGTGTATTTTGGTTAGTCTGGAATCTTTTGTTAGCATGGTGAGGATTTGTTCACACTCCGAAGTTATTTTATACGCATGGTAAAAGGGTTATGAGAAATCTTCATCAGATTCACATGTCGAAATTCTTGACATCAGCTAACAGAAAAGCATGAAGGGAAAGTAATCGTATGATCCTTGAGGGTGGAGCAGTTGTATTGGTTATTGGCCATATTTGAAAATCAAAAGAATATCTCAGGTCTGGAACACCTCTCCCATTCAGTAAATCAAAAAGGATGGCAAGGTGAAAGAAGTACCATCATGAAAATTAGCTAAGCTTAAGGTTTACGGTGAAAGAAGTACCACCTTCCCCATCTTCAAAAGAAAAGTGAAATAAGACTAGAGAAAAGAGAATTCTAGGATCTAGAGGATGATGCATGATATAGAGATTTTGGTCTGATGCACTCAGTTTCATCTCTGTGTATCTCCCAGAAATCATCAGCTTGATTTTATTCCAAAGCACACACTTCACAACCGACAAGAGATTGAAGGATTGAATCCTAGTGAGTTGGATTTTCTCAAACACCCCATGCCTTGCAAGTGAAATGCTTTAGGTAATGACGAGTCTTGGTTGTGCTAACCAGAATTCTAGATTTCTTAAATGCACAAGGCATTTGTCCCAACCAATTGTCATTTTTTATGCCTTGCATACCCTTCCCTACATTTTGTGTGCAAAATGTTGGGTCCCCCCTTTTTTTTTTCTTTTCTTTCTTCCTTTTTCCTTTCAGTTTTCCTATTATTTTCCTTTTTGTTTTTGGCCTGGTTCCTAGCCACTCTGGGGTTGTCTTGGTCTGGTCTAGTTTTGGTCTCCCTTCTGTGGTCATTTTTTCTTCTAGGATCTATGTCCCTGAGTGTCGTTCCCAAGCGGCTGGTTCCAGAATTTATGTGCCCGACGATTGTTTCTTTTCATTGGAAGAAAAGCAACCGTTAGGCATTGGTGGGCCAGGTCCCAGTTGCGACATGTTTCTTGAAGTTACTTTTGCTAATTAATGAGCTTTCCTAGGAATTATTTAAGGTGTTTTACCTTGTCACTTTACACTTACCACAAACAAGTTACCTTTTATTGAGTTTTTCAGGAGAGCGAAGTGATTTGTTTTCTGAGTAAAGTGTTCTGGCTAGAAAATGCAGTAGTGTGTTAGTCATGTGTGGTATAGTGTTTAGGTGATAGAGTGAAGGAGTTGTAGGTCCTTCCATTTGGCATTTCGAGATTTAGGTAGGCCCCTTGGGCTCCTTCCTTTGTTTCTTTTCCATTTCCTTTCATTTTATGTATGCTTTGCATGTTTTGTCTGTTTTGTCTTTTTCTTTCTTGGCATGCTTGTCGTCGTTTTGCATCTCTAGATCATTTTCTTTTTCTTGTTGTTTTTTGTTTGCTCTTGGTCATGTTTTTTGTCTTTCTTGATGCACCAAGTTCATGTCTGTTATTTGGCACAGTGGTGTCTTTGAGTCTAGTGTGTCCTCTTCCCTTCGCAGCCATACAGCTCGAAAGGAAAGTGTCCGCCCTCCTAGGATGTAAATTCCTGTAATTATTGTTCGCTCCCTGCTAGGGGAGTCTATAAATTGTTCTGGTTTTGGTTGGGTCATGTACATTTTTTCTATAAGCTGTAAATAGAAAGTAGTTGCCCAATGCAGAAGAGTTAGTGGGGTGCACTCTATAAATTTTAGTATGTGGGCATGTAAGTTATAGTGTGCGAGATTTGGTAGCTCACTATGATTTCTGCCCTATGGTTTGAAGTTTTTTCTCAGCCAAGTGTTAGTGGATTTGTCCCTAAAGGACCCATTTTTCATTTTTATTCTTTACGAGGTTGCAGACCACATCTGCCCAATAAACAGGTTCACCACCCTGGCTGGTGACACCTTGGATGACAAGGAGGTAACTGTGTCGATTGTAGAGGCTAGCGTGTCAGAAGGCCATTAAATTTTCTCTCTCCTCCATCCTTTTCACCTTAATGGAGAACTTAATTCTAATGAATGAACAATCAAAACCTATCCCAAATGGCATTCATTCCACTTGTGCCAGAATAGTTGTTCGACTTTGTCATTGCTCATTTGAGTGGGAAAGCACATGTTAAAGTATGACAACCAAGCCACATGTCTTATTCCTTGCAGTCATTGTGTTGTCACATTAGTGTCAAGTGTGTTAATTAATATGGCCTTTCCCACCTTACGCGACCTACTTTTTGAGTTATCATTTTGGATCCTCGGTAAGCGAGAAGTGTTTTATATGTTAAAATTGCATATTATTTCAAACATATAATCCCATATAGGATGCCCTAACAATTCTCCATTTTAGGTGAAAAGGAAAAGATGTTCTCATGACATCCAAAATCTGAAACTTCTCAACATTTATGTACTGACAGTTGTCTAGTTTGAAGGTACAGGTTAAAGTAAGCAAGAAATGGCTTCAGGATCTTCACCTCCCGAGAGTCTGAAATACCCAAGCGTCTCTCCAAACACAAGAAAGAATAATAAGGTAGGAAAGACGTTGGAAAAGCTCTCGCTAACCTAGAAATATAATAATAACGAGACAATCCATGGGTCTTGGATTGAGTCTACACTAAAAGAGATCACCAACATAGATGTTGGCATTTGGGCTGAATTGCAGGGCCTTATTCAGACCATCTATCAACTTCGACGCTCCAATGACTCCATCTCAATTAATTTAGTGGTATCAAGAATCATTCAAGCAGTTGGTTTTCCATGTTCAATACAAGCACCAAAGCTAATTTTGCTCCTAGCTAGGGGTTATCGCCAAGGCAGTATGGTTCTTGAGGTGGTGTCCCCTACTCCCCTCAGATTTTTCTGCCCATTGTCACATTGGACCATGACGCCACTGCCACAAGGTGGCGTATCTCACAATTAATGAGAGATATTTCTCTCACCAAGGCCGAGGCCCTCCAGCGGTATGAGGGTGCAGAAGACATGGCTCAATGCCACCTCAACACACATTGGATGAAAATTTCACATCGGGACTACAAGAAGATGTGGATAGAGATTTCACACTCCAAATGTAAGGAGCCCATCTAGGAGGGAATTATCTTCTTATGTAGGATCTTCAGGGAACCACATAGATGGGAACTCTCCCCTTGGATGTATTATTTCTAATATGGTATGACCACCAACAAGTCTCACTTCAACTGGACTGACATCATTGCCAAACATGTAGACTCCCAGCTGAGGAGGGTTGATTAAGAGTGGAAGTTCTACATGACTTCCTACATCCTCCCGCCACTTTCCCGGTAGTCCTAGGGGATCTAAGGGTTGACAATGGTTGCGCTTTTCTCAGGAAAGGACCTGGTGAGGCCTCTCCATTAGACCACTTCCCCCAGATTTAGTGGTACTAAAGCTTCCCACATTTTTGCAGAGTCAACAACGCCTTCATCTTTCACGGGATCAAGGAAATCACCGGTGATCAGGGATATAGATTATCTTTGCATGCCATGAACATGGTTGGTGCATGCGCTCGTTACTTCATCCAGTTTTTCCAGCACACATACATTCGGGTATCTATCTTTTTTGGATAGTGCTTCCTATTACACAAGCATTGTAGGGATAGGGTAATTTTGTTAGAATTCTAAAGGCAGATTTTGGAGGTGCATGCCTTGGCTGCTATCAAGAAATTTACTACCCCAATGTTCCCTTTCATCTACGGGGAATAACCTTTCTCCCTAGTTGTGGCCCGAGGAGCCAAAAATGAGCTAAGTAGTCTTAACTTAGCAAAATATTCTTTTTGCCGCAAGGATTTTGATCCCCTTGGATGACTGGCAAGGTTGATGCCAAAAGGGGGTGAACCCCCATGTCTGACACATAGAAGATTTTTGGGCCAACTGTCAGGATGATTACAATGTTTGGAAGCGATATTACACCACGATAACAAAAGGGATGATGGAACAACTCAAACTCCAGACATTCCCATGGACTTTTTTAGATAGTGGGCCCCCAAAGGACCCCAAGTACAAAGAAACAGGTGTAAATAAGATGGACCTCCCTCTGGTGGATTGGGATACACCAGAAAGTTTGGATATTGAAGCCATCTCGAGAGGATTAATTAAGCGTAGTCACTCATACATTGAGAAGGTCTTCCCAAAGAGTGTTTGTTTCGACAAGAATTGTTTGGAAGCTTCAAATTCCTAGGCCCCATAGCAATCTAGAGCCCACGAAAAGAAGAAGGTTGGTGTCCCATCGCTGACCCTGGACCCCATTTTGGCTCCCATTATGGAGCAGTTGGGAGAAAATATGGAATACTCCCAAAAATTATTGGATGCACCAAATTGCAGAGTGACTTTTGGTCTTGGAGCTACCCTAGTAGGCTCTAGTCCCTCGCTAGGAGGCTCTCCCTCCTTGGCTATTTTATTAAGTGTAGCCTTAGAATCAGAAATCGTTGGAGTAGCGGTAGCTGTAGAGCCTGAAGTGATACTAAAAAGGATAAAGAAACAAAAAGAAAGTTAGTCCCCATAGAGAAAGAATCCAGGCCCGAAGCCCGAAGATGTACTGGAGGTTGACGTACTTTCTTCCTCCTCCTCCAAAAAAGAGGATCATCCAACAAGTCCCCCAGAGATAGAAAAGATCAATGTTGATGATTTCTTCTAGATGAGTGATCTCAGAGACTTACATGGTATGGTTTACTGCACCATAGAAGGAACAGAGGGATAGGAAATTGAAGTCCCCATACTTGAGTCAATGGGACCGGAAGATGTGGCAACTTGAGAAGAAGGCAAGGCCTAGCTTGACAAAGCCAAAAATGAAGCATTACAGGAACAAAGAAATGGCCCAGTTATAGAACAAGTATTGGATGAAGAGGAAACTGGACCTTCGGGAGCAACTGTAACCTCTAATGCTTCCCCCTTGGACTTAACTGGTAATGGGGGCTTGCTCGCACCACCAGACGTGGCAGCCAACAAATTTGCAGCCATTTTTCAGCAGGTAGATCTCAATGAAATGCCTCTCCCTCCCCCTCCACCTAGTCCACTAGAGGAATTCATCCTAGAAGGTGATGGGGAGGGAGGTAAAGGACATATAGACAAGGACCCCACCTATACAATGAATAATATGCTAGAGGGTGGAATTGAATTGAACCCCTGAGATACTTCGGGCTTGGGGATGATAATGACAAAAGGGCTAGATGCCCCACCATAGTGGTTAGTGGAAGCCCATAAAAGGAAATCCCTGACTATTATCATGGCCCCACTATCACTTGCCAAGATGTTGGCTAAAATATTAATTCCCAAGAAGCCTAAGAAGGCTCGTACCCTTCACAGCACTAGAAGGGCCCCAGATGGCAACATTGTGGTGATAGTTGCCACCCCTCCAATAGGAAAAGAGGATTCTAAGGTAGCTGCCAAAGAATATGTGAACACGCAGGTGTCTCTTAGAAAAATAACTCAATAGGGGGAATTGGACCTCCTAAGTGAAGTAGGTCAGGCTATTCAGGCCTGATATGAAAAGAAGTCTCACAAGATCTAGGAGTTAAAAGTAGCCAATACCAACCTTTTGGGACTTTTGGAAGAATTAGTGCACCTCCTCGCCTTCGAAACACCTGGACCCTCAGTTCTAGGAACACCACTACCATAAAGTGATGTTGATTCTCTGAAGGTCATGAAAAAAAAGGCATTAGCGGTGGATGAGTGGATCACTCATCAGGTGGGAGCAATAAGAAGTTTCTTGTCCGAGTCTCTCCTAGACTATTTCTAGGAAAATTATCCAGCAAAGCATATAGTGTCCATTCTTCCCTAGTGGCAGGGAGAGAATGAGAAGTATGAAGACAAGAGAGATACCCTGTCAGAGATTCTGGATCTCGGGGAAGATGAGCTAATAAATACAGACATTTTAGGGGATGAATCATATGGATTCCTTCAGAATCAATACTCTAGAATTGCATTCAAAGTCAAAACTAGCAAGCAACTGGTACGAGTGTTGGAGGAAAAATTGCAGGTTATCCAGACTCCTTTGGATCTATATGTTTCCCTCATCCAAGAGATTACATCGGATGATCCTCTCATCCCCAGGACTTACACTCCCATTGATTCCATAGTTGATAAGTTTGACAAAGTGATCGAGGCACAATTCTGATCCAAGGGAAATATTGATTATGCCACCATGGTGGGACTCTCCCAAGTGTTTCTCAAATGCTATGATGTAGCCAAAATGGTTGTAGATTTGAAAGATAAGGATGATAGTTTTGGCCTCCATTTAAAAGGATCCATGGATCATTGTGATTGTTTGAAGAAAATAAAAGAAGAGGGCATCCTCCAGATTCTAGAGGCATATAAAAAGTTCAAAATCTAGTAAGGTATCCCAGACTCTAGGGATCCTTCAATAAAGGTTTCCAACAGTTTGAGCATAAGCTCCCGAACCTCGATTCCTGGGTCCCAATTTTTTTATTCTTTATAGTGATGAGTGTTGATATCTCCATTGGGCCAACCAATCACTATCCACAACATTATTCCAAGACTATAGTTGTACTTCTTGGCATGACTAATCATTGTTAGCCCATTGGTTGAGTACAGACATCTCCCAAGCCCTGAGGAACCATTCTGGCATTTACTCCCTGGCGTACTTCCATTTTTCCAGGTTAGCAAAGTACAGAAGAATATTAAAGAGGGTGTATGGCCCAGGCCACCTAAGAAAGATCTATCACTTCTGCAGTACAATGACACTCTTTCCAATGGCGGTTCTCCTTGGGCTCTTTCCTTTCTCTCTTCTCTTCTCCTCTCAAATGATTGTATTATATTTAGAAATTCTGACAGTGCATGTAGTACTGGCTGTAAATAATGTAAATAGCTGGTATAAGTATCCTATTTCTCCTTTTAGACTTTCATCCCCATTGACCCAGTATCCAAATTCCCCTGAAGAGGATGAACTTTAGCAGAGAGGGAGTGAAAACTAAGATTGAGGCTTTTAATTTCCTGGAAAGCCCATTTCATGAGGCCGAACGAATACATCAACATCGCCTTTGCCATTTGGAGGACACCGAAAGGGGGATCAATCTTTTCATCCATATCCTCTTTAAGAAGTTGAACATTCTTTTCCTACATGTCAACCCTTTTCACAAAGGGAATGTTCCTAGAGCTGGAAGGGTAATACCCTTCTCATCAGTCTCCAAAATAGGAATCTCATTATCCTCCTTCCTATCCGACTGGACCTCCATGACCACTTCAATCTTTGGGGAAATAAGAACATCATGTTCCTTAGAGCTAGCATAATTGACCAAAATGGGGACCTTCTGACCACCCACATCCACATCTTTATCCTTGGCTTGAAGGTCGTCAACTTTTTCCTTAGCTTCATGGTAATACTCTTCCTTGTCCTCTTCCTCACCAGAATCACTAAATGAAGATGACAGGAACTCTTTTCTTTCCTCTTCAGACTAGGTGCGGGAAAAATTTGAGTATCCACATAATAATCAACACTCTCACCTTCATAATCCATTTCCATGCCATCCTTCTTTTCAAATTTTAATATTTTACCCCCTCTCAGCTTCTCTTTTTTCTCACCCTCCCTAATCCGTTTACCCAAAGCCTTGGTAGAACCAAATTCCCTAGGCAAGGGGATAATAGGGCTACTAAAAACAACTTTCTTAATATGTTCCACTATTAAAAGGATAAGACCCTCATGTAGAATGGGCTTTCTCACTTTCTTCCTATGATCTATAATGCTATGGCAAAGGGACTACAGTAGAAAGAATGGGAAAGAAACCCTAACCTTATGTCTAAAATAAAAAAGAAACATAAAATGATAGGAGTGATCATGCTTATACCTTCCATCCAGGGTTATATACTCCATTAGAGAATTCATAACCTTCACCCAGATCTCATTGAAAGTATCGATATCATAACAGCCACCAGAGTCCTTCACCAAGCTCTCGGCCTCCACCTTGTTTTTAGGGAAATTTTGAATGGCCTGTGGGGAGGTCTTCTTATCTTTATACAACTTTGTACCCTTGGATTTCAACCCAAACACCTCCACAATAAGTTCTTTAGTGACTATCATAGTCATTCCCCCGATAGTCACAGTGCCACCCTTCCAGCTCTCAACAAAATCCGTCGTGACTTCTTCTTTGAACCCATGAAGCTATTCCATGTACATGGTGAGTGTTCCCTTCCTAAGCTTGTCCTAGAACTCAGTCTTATTCTTCCATTATATGCATTTCTTTAGCTCCTTGTGGTTAATTCCTCCATCCATAATGCCCTCAGAGAATAGACTCTCAACAGAAATGGTAGAGACAATACAGAGATACAACACAATGGAAGACTTAAAATTGAAAACCACACTAATATACATGTGTCTACACTCATCCATCTCGGTAAAGTTGAGACTTTCTGTAACCCTTATAACTACTTTAATTAACTTGCATCTTTTCATCATAGCTTTCTAAGATATTCCAAATCTGCTCTTTTGTTGTGAGTCATATAAAATGCCAAATTGGCCTTCAAATTGATTGTCAAATTATTTCATCCATGTCAATTCATGATTTCCTTAGTCCTGACAGTGATGTTCGCCAACACATCCGTTGTACTATTAGCCTCCCTGAAGTTATGAAAATTGAGTAATTATTATATTGTCCTAATATGTGACATTGAATGTATGTGCTGGGGTGGATGCCATGTCACTAATTTTATAGAATTTTAGTATTATGAGTGCCATTTCATTTAGGTTGGCATTGATTCTGATGACATTTAATGAGTGTTTTGTACTCACCTCTCATACTTTGATTATGGTATACAATTGGCTCATCTTGTGGAGATATATTTGAGGTTATACTTGATCATTTTATCTTTTTGGATTATATTACATCTTTTATTCAAACTCAAATATTAATGGTCATGTCAAGAGTGGTTTACTTCATTACAATTAGTAGATTCTTTTCTCCATATTTGCTGATGTTATAACTTTTTGAAGCTTAATCAGTAATGATAGGTAACAACATTTAGCAAATTCTCCAACTATTTTATGTTACTATGGTCATATCATGTATCGACATATCTTTCTTGGCTATTAATTATAAGATTTTTTCTACATAAGTTTTTATAGATACGGCTTTACACTTTCATCATTTCACAAATATTATTTTAGAGAATATATTATTTGATTAGAGTCCCTTTCTCATGTGGCAATTTTATAGGCATGTTAATTTTGCACAATAAACTACCCACCATCATTTCTTCATTAATTTTTCTGTTTGGAATATATTTGTGTTTTCATTTTATGAGATTACATTTATAGATGATCTAATTTTTATTAAGATGATGGGGAAAGGGCCCTGAACCCAGATAACAACACCAAAACATTACATCAAACACCAAAGAAGCTAACTTCGGGCCATTACAACTACAAGCCACTAAAGCCATCATAGAGAAAAATAATAAAAAACCACCTGAAAAGTTCTATCCTCTAACACTACACTATTAGAAGTACTAGTCTCTTCCATATCACTAGCTAGCACCATTTTCCAATAACAAAAGAAACCTCTGCTACTAAGGAGCCATAACACATTGTCCCATTTATAAATATCACTACAAAAAAGAATAGCAATAGAATGTTTAACCATATGAACATCAGTCTTAACAAAAAACCAACTATAGCATAACAAAAATATAAAGAGAATCATTTAAACCTATAAATAGCCTCCCAATTTTTTGAGAGGTGGTTGAGATCCTTCTTCTTGTCACCAGCATCAACTTCCTCTGGTTCCTCTTCCTCATTGTCATGATTTTTTGTCTCCTTGGTATTGTTATACACTAAATTTTCACCCTATTCAAGCTCTCTTGGTCTTGATAATCTAGTATAACATGGGAATCACTTCGATGGGTTGTGGGACCTATGCTAACTTGAAGTGAAGCCTCCAAATTCTAGTTCGGTTCCTCTTGGATAATCACCTAATCTTCTCTTGAAAATGAAAAGTAAACTTTGAGGAAAAGGGATAGAAGGAATACTTGAAAGGGAAACAACTGAAAGTAAATTATCCTACTAGATGATACACCAAAGGTAACTTGAAATATGACTCAGTGAAAAAACTAGCATGAAGGTTCAAATCTAATAGGACACAATCTTTCTGAACAAGATTGCATAAGTATTTCACAAAGGGGTCTGGGATGGAAAGAGGCTATTGGAGGAAATAAAAATTTTCACAGGCAATAACATTGCCAAGAAAAGTTAGACATAGACTGTGACCTGCAAATAGAAATTCACTTCAGCAAATAGGTACAACAGTGAGACAAAGTAGCCATCGATGAACAAAATCCACAGGGTAACCTAAATCAAATCATAGATAGTAGTGCACAAAGATTCCAAAAGGAAGAAAGGTTTGTGAACTCTAAGATTTGTCTAGCATAACAACTATATATATTTTAGTAAGAGAAATACATATAAAGAAAAGCTCGAGGGAAAATAAAATGCCACAAAAAGCTCCTACAGAACCTCTATTTCAATGAAACATTACAACAAGTGAATATTTGAGGGTAGAGAATATTGCATAGAAAATATTCACCAACTAAAAAAACTCTAAGCTAAAAATATTGAAAACTAACTTATATACATGTTCCTCGAGCACGTAGGCTCAGAAAACAATCCAAATCCTAGAAATTAGGGTTTACAATAGATTTTGCATAAATAATGTAGAAACCCTAATGTTTTCAATTCTATTCATTAATGCATGTAAAAATATTTGAGATGATCAGATATATCCTTGAATATCTTCCACTTTTCCATAAATGTAGCCTCATAAGTCAGCTTGACCCATCTCTCTATATGCAGCTTGAAATATTGTGCCACCACCGTGAGCTTTGAGATCATATATTTTTTAAATATTTTAAATATTTAAATAAGAAATGGTCATAGGTGGTGTGAGATGATCTTACCAACGGCCCAAAGAATCTTTGACCTTTTCTTATAAAACACAGTTGTTGATCTCCATCATTCTCTTTATCTCTGTTGACTTGATTTTAACCCAAATTTGCTTCCTTTTAATTCTAGTTTCCTGAAATCCTTTATGTCACTGAGTCAGGATAACATCCCCTTAACTCTGATTTCCTTTGGAGACTACATGACCACCACAAGATCAAAACAAGATCAGATGATCAGTGCTAAGTCTCATAACATTAAGAGAATATTTTGTTTCCTTTGGAGACTTAGCGATTGCCTTGATCTTAATCTGACTCACCTTTTACCTTTGGTTCCTTATTGAGACTTGGTGACTGAAGAGTCTTGTGATCTCTGTTCATTTTTCCTAACCATGATTTCCTTAAGAGACTCAGCAAAAATTGCAAGATCATTTTTGCATTGACGGCCTACGCAAAATCTCATAAACTTGGCTGACCTTTTGACTTTCTTTGGAGATTTAGTGACTAAGTACATAATGTTTGGGCCCATTCATTGCCATGTGTCACTCTATCATTTGTTTATGACTACCTCAGCCATGAATTCTAGCATATCATTGTTCTTATCCTAGAAAATATTCCACATGGCATTCATGTGTCATCTCTTGCAAGTTGGACCTCGATCACCCTAGCTTTGACTCCATCTTAACCTTGATTAACTGAAACTCTTAAATCGCTAAGTCACTGAAACATTTGGTTGACTCTAATTTTATTTTGAGACCTAGTGACTAAAAGATCTTAACTCAACTCATCTTCAAACTCAGGTCGCCTCAGAAGTTAGAAATACACTCAGTCACGAGCACTTTGAACCATTTGTTAACTGAGGGCTATGTTTGGAGACTTAGCAACCACCGCAAGATCATATCTCGATCAGATGATCAGTGCTAAGTCTCAATAACCTGAGAGGATATTCCTTTTCTTTGGGAGACTATGTGACAAAGGCAATCTCATGATTGCTGAACAATATGGAATATTCCTTTTCCCTTGTGCGAATAAGTGACTAAAGGACATTTTTAAATGTGCACATGACTTAAAAAGAACTTAAGTTGCTTGGAAAATTTAATGAGGAAATAGAACAGGTCGCAGACCAACTAGTGTTTATATCAAATTTGGATAGGGTTTCCAATACTTGGGCCTTTTTTCATGAATTAGGGTAAAATTGAGGGCTTGGAAACTTGCAACGAGAAAGATTAAGACCAAGAAATAATATAGAATCCTACAAGATAGGCTCTACCCTCGTGGGAGCCACATTTTTCTCCACTTTTAGCCATAATTCACATGTAAATGGGAAATTTCGGGTAACATTCTTGGTGAATTCTACTAGATGTTAGCCTACTAGACATCAAAAACTAGTAGCCTTGACATTTATTGGGCATGGAGTCATCTTTTGAGAACATGAAACCTTTTCTAGGAAAGAAAAGGGATTCAAACTAGGAGCAGGAACTACTAACTATGCACAAGCACTTCAAGGAAAGGAGGAAACTAAACCTAGAAAGCAAGAAAATCAGGAAAATAATTACAGAGCGGGGCAAGCCCTAAAACAGGGCTTGAGATGGAAACCATTGACTAATATTGGCATGAAATCTCCTCCAAGAGTTGATGATTGAAATGCATTATTTTCCTTGCACTTTGTGATTACAAATTGTAATATATGAATTGGAATGTTTTTGAAGTGATGTTACCAAAGTGTAAAGTAAGGAGATTTGTTTATTAATTTGTTGTTTGATTTGCTTAAAGTGTGTTAAATCCCTTAACCCTACTTTACATTTAATTTGATTGTATTGATTTTGTATTGAAATTGTGATTAGGGAGAAGATAAGATACTCTTTTTCTATCCTCAAATGCACAAATGGAAGATCCAGGTTGATCAACCCAAAAAGAAGGGTTAATGCACAAATGAATCAACTATTCAGAAAGAGAACAAAGAAGGGGATCTTAAATGCTATTAATTGATTAAATGAATATTTTTAATTACAGTAATTGAAAAGGATAGGAAGAAGAACCAACCTTACAAAATTGTAGATCAAAGAATGTTGTTTTCTGAGGTCTGTAGACTATTTCTGGAAAAACTAATAGATGATCCCGAACCGGAACGCAAAGATGAAAAAAACCCATAAATATTTTTCTGTTTTGATGTCTTCTTATGAACAAGGTCAACCTTGACCCACAAATGTCAACCCTAACCCAATAATGTTGACCCTAACCTGCACAGGTCCGACAGAGAATCTGTTTGTGCCGTGCGAAAGAAAGCCGAAAAGGGTATCTAGATATGGTCTCAAATCTACAGTCTTGAACCTGTACCTACAAGAAAAAGAGGTTTATTTGTTGAGGGGGAGGGGTTTGCCTTAGTCAAACCCTGATTTAGGAATTAACCATGAAATCAATAAAGTATAGAATTCTAGCAAGTAGTAGAATTGAATCTAACAATGAAGCTATGATATTCAATAGATATGCAATTGTAATTCAAATGTGAGAAAATATGAAAGTATGAAAGCATGGAATTTTAGAAACCATAAACCTCCATGATTGTATGCTTGGAATCCACCTTGAAGAGAGTATGAAATAATCTTGAGGATGCACAAAGGATCTTGAAGGAAGATCACACTACCATGATGGCTAGACCTAGGGCTTGAATGATGAATCTTGAATGTTTGCACCAAATCCCTTCAAAGGATTAAAAGCTTGAATCCTTGATCATTAATGGAGAAATAGAATGCTTGAAAGGAAGACTTTGAACACCTTGATAACTTGAGAACATGTAGAAAAATTTATGCTTGAACTTTTGCTTGATCACCTCTTATTACTTAGTTGATGGTTAGAGAGAATGAGAGAAGAAAGCTTCCTTTTATATGAAACTAGGGCACAATCTTCTAAGGAGGTTGACATAGGATAAATAAATTCCAATTAGACCCATTCCCCTAGAAGAGGACCTATATTAAATATAATTTAGGAATCAACACTTCGGAATCCAAAACAGTCGACCCGGAAGTGGGAAAATTGAATTTTTGATGACCCTCGGCAGCCGACAGGATTTCAGATTTGAAAGGGGAACTCTGGCCAGGGTCAAGGTCAACCATGACCTAGGTTAGGGTTGATTTCGACCTTGACCCAGGGGGTCAGAACCCCTGGAAATTATACCAAGTGGGGTAGAAGGTGCCCGGAGAGGCCAAATCAAGGTCCTTAACAGGCACAGAAGCAGAGGATGATGCAGAAATAGGAGAATGATATGATGGAGGTCAAAAAAATCCCCTAAGGAGCATAAATTTTCTTAAGATGGAAGTGCTTCCATTTTAAGATGATACATTAAGCCCCCACTTTAACGGGAGTACGGAAATCAAATGTGCTCGTGGTAAAGTTAGAAGAAAGACACCGGTGGATTGCAACAAAATAGAACATCACTAAGTCAAGGACATGAGTCCTTAGACAAAGGATTATAACTCATCATACATACATAAAGATATGGAAGTAAAGATCAATTAGTCATAGAAAACATACATGACTACATAAGTAAGACAATAATAACACCATAGATAACATAGCTTCATGATCTAATCCTACTAGCATGAAAGCAAAAGAGAGAAGGGAAAGTGATTACCTCACCTAGTAAGATGCCCACCTTACTATGAATCACCATGGAGGGAGAGCCCAAGAGGTTCACCCAAAAACTGTGCTTGTAATTGTAAATTCATCTTCTGACGGCTTTTGAAAATATCCATAGATCCACATTCTTGTATCACTATGAAATATAAAATGCGTGTCCATTCAGGATTTAAGAACTTATGTGCGTTACCTTTCAAGGATTTAGCATATTGTAAAATAAAAAGGGTGCGTATCTCTTTAGGATTTAACGAATTATGTGTGTTACCTTCCAGGGATTTAGCAAAAATAAAAGTAAAAATGCGTCTCTTCAGGATTTAGCAACTTATGTGCGTTACCTTCCAAGGATTTAGCATGTTGTAAAATGTAAATAGATGTAAACTATAGTACAAGGGAGAACCTATATATTCCCCCCTCCTTATCATGACTACCTACTAGGAAGGATAAGGAAGAGGAAGAGGATACCTACTTCACAAGGTAAGGAGATATCCAGCTTAACAACAATGTATACCATATTCTTAGTGAAGAGCCTTGACCCTTACATCCAAGAACATAGATAATCATGAAATGGATATGTCACTTATGGAAAAAGGATCCTCAAAGGGGAAGAGATCTTATCAAAAAGAGCCCTACCATAGAGGAGTGCTTAGGATAAAATGTCATCTTCTAAAGAAAAGAGGGAACAAAGATTCAATCAACAAGCCCCTTGTAATCAAGAGGAAGAGGAATCCTTGGATGAAGGAATCAAACTCTAACCCAAAGAAAGAGCAAGAGTTTATCAAAAACATAGTTTACAAAATAAAGTAGAGGTGATGACCTAGGACAATCACCTCTCATATAAGAGGATATCAATAGTCAAAACACAAATCTTTATAAAGAAATAATGTTGTAAGATAAAGACATGCCACTAAGCTAAGGAAAGTAGCTCCTTAGATAGAGGAAGAAATAACATACCTTGCCCCCCAGGTGTGAAGGAAAGGGATATATTGAATTATATCAAGAGATTTCATAGCAAAGAGACATCCTTACAAAACAAATGTTTTTTAGAGAAGATATCACAAATGATTTATAGGGATAGAATATAGAAAGAATAACCAATTATACTCAACACAAAAGATATGATAAGAGTAGAAATGGATCCTAGAAGACTAGAATAAGATACCTATTGCCCCCCAGTGAATAGACAAGAGGATAAATGCAATCTAACTTGTAGAAGAATGAGGGGAATACCCTATATCAAAATTGTGAAGAAATTGTAATACCACTCGGGAATAAGATATAATTCCAAGAGAAGCTCTTTCTCTGACATATAGCTTGAAATGTACACAGTCACCAAGTAAATATTTATTACTATTGTGGAAAGGACATTTGTACTTATGTAAAGAATTTTTTGGAATAGGTTTAAAGTTTTCTTTCTTGGAATTCATTAGCTGGACATACACTTTCTTAGCCACATCTTGAGGAGTATCA
>MU226871.1:462998-474922 GCA_018584345.1 Thuja plicata
TATGACAG
The DNA here is from genome assembly GCA_018584345.1 of Thuja plicata. NCBI lineage: Eukaryota > Viridiplantae > Streptophyta > Pinopsida > Cupressales > Cupressaceae > Thuja > Thuja plicata. The sequence continues at coordinate 463,007 of MU226871.1, forward strand.
ATTCCTATGACACGTAAGAGCTATTTCTAGGAGATTTCAATGACAGGTGAAGACATGCAAGACATGTGGCAACTGATAAAGTTGAGTACTTTACACTCTTCCACAATCATGGGGTTTGGTTTCCTATTTTCTTGGAGAATGGTAAAACCCTAATATGACTATCCTTGGAATTTGCCCTAAAAATGAAAGTGCATGATATAAGTGTTTTTTAGGGTTACAAGATGGGATACGAAAAGAGAGTGTATTGTTGGTATGATCTGGTGCTACTGGATTTGTCTTAGAGTGTCGATTTTCTCCTGAAAGAACTTGCATTGCAAGTGTGTTGTAACCGTTGTGTTGAAGATAATACATTGTGCAGGTTTTGGAGTGTTGGGTTTTTTACCGAAAGGTTTTCCCCAGGGTAAATCATTGTGTCATTCTCTATTTTCTGTATGCATGGTATGTGGCTGCAATATCATTGTTAAAGTAGTTAACAAATATGAAATTGTAAGGATTTAAAATAATTTGCACAATACTTTCCTATAGAGATTAGTGTAGGAAGTTGTTTCCGCACTTGAGTTTCCTTACACGAAGAACATGGAATAGAAAGACAGTTAAGTACACCTAGAACCCCTCAACAAAATGAGATTGCAGAAATAAGGAACAAAATAAAACTTGACACAACACACACTATCATGATTGAAGTAAAAGTTGCCCATACCTATTGGAGAGATGCGGTCAATACATCAGTCTATACTATCAATAGAATACAATTGAGACCAGGTGTAGACAAGACACCTAATGAAATTTAGTTTTGTAATGTACCTACTGTAAAATAATTTAGAATCTTTAGAAGCAAGTGCTACATCAAAAGAGATGATAGCATTGGGAAGTTTGATGCTAGAAGCGATGAAGGTATTTTTCTTGGTTACTCTACTAAAAGCAAAGCCTATAGATGTCTTAATCTAAGATTGAAGAAGATCATTGAAAGTACTCATGTGAAGATTGATGAGAAGTTTATGATTCAAGAAAGATACTATGAATGTGCTCCCATGATTGAAGATGAGTCCAGACCCATCAATAAGGACACAGTTATTGAGGAAATGTTTGACTGTATTGATGTTTCTTGTAACAATCTTGAACCAAGTAAAGAAGAATCACATATTAAAGATGAAAGTGTCACTCCTAAAAACTGAAAATACGCATCCAAATACCACTCTAAGGAAGACATCATTGGAGATCAGAGCACTAAAATCTTGACAAGATCCAGAGAAAAAGGTTCAACCATTGATGAAGAGGTATGCTTAATTTCAGAGATTGAACCCTTAAGTGTAGAAGATGCATGCAATGATTCAGATTGGCAAAGTGCTATGCAAGAAGAATTAGATCAAATAATCAAGAATGATACATGGGAACTGGTCCCTAGACCTTATGACAAGAATGTGATTGGAACAAAGTGGATATTCAGGAACAAAATGAATGAAGAAGGCATAGTGGTAAGAAACAAAGGAAGATTAGTATGTAAAGGATATGCTCGGAGAGAAGGAATAGACTACACTGATATATTTTTCCCCATGAGCATATTGGAAGCTATCAAGTTGTTTTTGGCCTATTCAATATTCAAGAACTTTAAAGTATATCAAATGGATGTCAAGTCAGCTTTTCTCAACGGTGATTTGAAGGAAGAATTCTACATAGAGCAGCCTGAAGGATTCAAACTTTCAGACAAACCAGACATGGCATGCAGACTAAAGAAAGCACTTTATGGACTTAAATAGGCCCCAAGAGCTTGGTATGAGAGACTTGATGGTTACTTAACAAATATAGGATTCATAAAAGGAGCAATAGACTGAAACTTATTCATAAGAGAGACAAATGAAGGATTACTACTCATTGCTATTTTTGTTGATGACATTATCTTTGGAGGTAATGACAAACTTAGTGCATAATTCACCAAAGAAATTAAAAGTGAGTTTGAAATGAGCATGATTGGACCTATCAAATATTTTCTTGGATTGAATGTAAAACAAAAAGATAAAGGCATATTCATAAATCAGTCTAAGTATGTGAAGGAGATATTGAAGACTTTCATAATGGAAGATTGCAAACTAGTAAGCACACCCATGATAACAAGAAGAAAACTTTCTAAAGATGATAATTCCACAACAGTTGACAAGACTCTATACAAGTCTATGATTGGAAAACCCATATATGTTACTCAATCTAGACCTGATATTTCTAATGCAGTTGGCATTTTTGGAATATTTGTAGCTAAACCCAAGAAAAATCACCTAATGGCAATAAAAAGAATATTCAAATACTATAAAATTTGTTCCATAGATGGAAATGGATGGCGATCCTTCAGGGATGCTCTATTCGGATCCCTAAAATCAAAACACAACATTAGTATCCCATTATTCTTTCTAACAGGAACAAAATTCGAAACCCAATTGGTATGCTTGATGGGGTAAATAATACCACCTTCTATTATTTTGATCACCTCTTTATGCAAACGTGGCTCAAGCTTGGGGTTGACAAGTCTTTTCTTTTGTCTTACTGGTTCGGCATTTGGTTCCAATTCAATTGTATGTTGAGCAAGTGGTGAGTTGAAATATTTGAGATCTTCATATTGCCAAGAAAATATATCACCAAATTCTTGAAATAATTGGACATAATCTTGCTTCTCTGAATCAGTATGAATCTTCCAAAATTTAAAGATTTTACCTGGCTCCAGTTCTAGGTCTGTGCAATGTTCTTTCTGAACTACCAGGCCAACCTTACTCTTTTGTTCTTAGTCATCTCTATTGAAGACAGATTTCAGGGTGACAAGTCCTTTTGGCATTTTATTTTATTTAAGTTTTACCACTTGGTCACCATAGTTCTGCATCAATTTGTCTTGGTTATGCTCTGAAAAGACATATTCTTCAAACAAGAAATGCAGAATTTGTTCATCATTTTCAAACACTTGCCATTTAACATTATTATCAGGAATAGAAGAACTGAAAACTACTTTAATATGTTGTTAATCCTTTTGCATTGAAATTTTGTTGGGGATATCATATTGGAATCCAATAGCAGCTAATCTATCTACATTCTAATTTAGTTTTCTAGGAATTGCAATAATATTGAAAGCATTGAAATCTTCAATTACATCCCAAACTCTATGCTTGTATGCTCTCATTGTGTCACTTTTGGTTTCACTTATCCCTCTCACTTGTCTGATAACTAACTCACTGACACCATAAACCTTTAGGACTTTGATCCCTCTTTTTCTAGCCCACTCCAATCCATTAACCAAGCTCTCATATTCAGCAGTGTTGCTAGTGCAAGAGAAACTGAATCTAAAAGTCGTATAATATTTTTCCCCCTTTGGAGAGATTAGCATAGCACCACCACCAGAGCCATGTCTGCTTCTAGAAACATCAAATATTAGCTCATAAACTTGGTTGCCTTGATCTTCTGACTTAGTGTCTATTTTGAGAAGATTTGGTTTTATGGATTCATGCTCTTGTACAAAATATTTTCCCAAACCAGTATCCCAAATAACATTGGCTTGGGATTCTGAGGCTCTTTCTGATTCTAAATCATCTAGATAGATATTAGGGATATCTTCTATCTTAGTTTTTTCTTCTCTGATGATTGGGAAATCTTTACTTTCAAGTGCAAGGCAACGTGCATTAACTACATTGGACACATAAGGTTCTATATGGTGTTCTGCCAATGATTCAAACTTGATAGTAACCTTAGTTCCATATCTTGTATGGAAAAGCATGGGAGACCAATCAGAAGAAAAATAGCCTCCTATCTTGGTTGTGAATTCCCTTGATAAACATATGTAAATAAGGTAGGGAGGTCTATGATGTATATGTCAAGAAGGATAGAAAAATTGGGGCTCGCATGGAGAATCAAGCTTGTGTCCTTGCCCAAACCTATGGTGTTTACTGAAGAACCATCAAGTTGGGTTACCTTTTTTTGAAAGGGTTCATATTTAAGTCCCAATTGGTCAACTAATTTTTTGGGCATGATAGAGCTAGTAGCCCCACTATCTACCATGCAATTATGTACTAAAGATTTTCCAATAATTAATGACACATAAAAGAAAGGTGGTTTGAGGTTCCTACCTTGCATGGAATTTGCTTTGAATTTTCTATTTGAAGTCTCCTTCTTTTGATTAGTGTTAACCAACACTGGTTTAGCAGCTTCCTTTTTAGATTGGTGAGGAATCACCTCTTCGGTCATTGCTTTCTTCAAAATCTAAGGTTATCCTGGAATAGCCAAGGAGTCGCACATAGACATAGTGAGATTTTCTTTCTTCATATTGTCTACAATGTTGAAAGGCACTATGGTGTGTATTCTTTGGTGTGTCTGCACTATGATAGCATCAACTTCCTTAAGAAATTGGCCTTCTTTGACTGGAATGATGGGATTCTTCTTTAGTATGGTAGGAATAGAAGGATGTGATTTATCTATAGAAGTAGTAGCTTTAGCTCCATCTCCTGTTCACTCTATGTCTTGAGCTCTTCTCTTAGACTGAGTGTTGGATACTACGGTGGATTCACCATTTACTCCATTGAAGTCTTGTTTCTCCCAATTGAAGAGACCAGTATCATTATGTTGTGCTTCTTTCTGAGGAACTGACACATTATAAGAAGCCTCTGATTGAGTATGTGAGGCATTTTGAACCATCAGTGCTTGGTTCATCCACCCATTTGAGCATCTAGCCTGATTATGTGGTTGATTGCAAGGAAAACACCATTCATTGTACAAGACTAGATTATTCTAAGTTGGAACTATATCTCTTGTTTGGTTTGCAGAACTAATAGGTGTGGGATTATAAGGTTGAAATGGCCTCTAATTGAAGTTCTGTCTTTGGCCTTTGAAATTTCCTTGGTATGGTGGCCTATTCTGCTGATAAGATTGTCCCTGATTTTGATGTTGTTGGTTGGGGCTTTGAGTTTGTGGTTGAAAGGGTGGTCTATTTCCTTGACCCTACTTCTTTAGATTGGTCAACTCTTTGGTTAGAGTCTGCAACAGATTTATCATTTCTTGCTGACTACTTTGTAACAAGTTATTTGTTGCTTGTTGATCGCTTTTCATTGCTTGTAGTTCTTGGGAAAAACCTGATTTGGATTCCTCATAGCTAGTGTTGGATCAAGGTGCTACTATAGAGGGTATAAGAGTATATGCAGGGATACTCAAAGGCATGCTTGGTTGAATATTGGGAAAAATAGGCATGGGCGGCCTTGGGGCTATCATGCCTACTTGGATTAAACAATTTTCAGCCCTAACAGCAATGTCAAAGGCCTAAGGCAATGAAGTACCTCCCGTGGATTGAATCATGACAGAGATATTTCTATTCAGACTTCTTAAGAAGTATAGGAAGGCATGGTCAGCTGAAGGTCTTACTGAGATAGGAATTTTATTCCATGTCTTAAGGAATCTATTATTAAAGTCTATCATTTTCTCTTGAGGATCTCTCTTAATGGTTGTTAATTTCTCAACGAGAGATAAATGATATGATTTATCCTAAAAATATTTTCTTAATGAATCTCCTAATCTATCCCATGAATCAATGGAACCAATAGCTAAAGTTCTAAACCATTTTAAGGCCTTACCTTTGAAAGAGACTGCTAAAAGCTTGGTAGCCACATCTTCTTTTGTGATATGATACACACTGCATATTGTGGCTACATCTTTTATATGTGTTCACATGCAGTTGTTTGTCCTTCTCCTGTAAAGTCAAGAAGACTCTTGAGTGCTGCCAAGGGCACATCATGATGTTGAGAAAAGTTCAAGGGAATTTCTTGATTGAATGGTACAAAGGAAAACTCTATGGCCATTGAGGGAGTTGTTATCTGCTAGGAAGAAACTGTGTGAGTTGTATTTGGGTCAGGTAGTGGAGCTTAAACTTCTTGTAGCTCTTTAGTTAGAGATCTTCTTCTCCTTCTTGAATGGAAAGGCAAAGGTATCCTTTCTGCAGTAGGTTGTGTAGACTGAACCCTCCTTGTAGGGGATGCTCTTTGAGATGTTTTGCAATAACTTATAGTCAGAGGCAGCTATGAAAACTCAGAGGTCTTTGAGCTCCTTGTCTCAACCTTTCTCATAAACTTTTGAACAAGAATGGATATTTTTTTCTCTACACCAGTGGAGTCACCAAATATGCTTGAGAAAAAGAAACCTCTTTAGTTCAATACCATGCAATTAGCATATCAGAGATAGCATAGCTTTGCAAATAAACTTATGTTAGTAGTAGTCCCAACAGGCATACTAGAACTGTGGCGTACATGGTGGGAGAGCTTTGAATCGAATCTTTTGTTAGAGTCCCACTTGGCGTGCCAGAACTGTTATACACTAAATTTGCACCATATTCAAGCTCTCTTGGTCTTGATAATCTAGTATAACATGGGAATCCTTCAAGGTTTTGGGACCTATGCTAACTTGAAGTGAAGCCTCCAGATTCTAGGTTGGTTCCTCTTGGATAATCACATAATATTCTCTTGAACATGAAAGTAAACTTGAAGGAAAAGGGATAGAAAGAATACTTGAAAGGGACATAACTGAAAGAAAATTATCCTACTAGGTGATACACCGAAGGTAACTTGAAATATGACACAGTGACCAAACTAGCATGAAGGTTCTCAGATCTAATAGAACACAATCTTTCTGAACAGGCTTGCATAAGTATTTCACAGAGGGGTCTGGAATGGAAAGAGGCTATTGGAGGAAAGAAAAAAATTCACAGGAAATAACATTCCCAAGAAAAGTTAGACATAGACTATGACCTGCAAACAGAAATTCACTTCAGCAAATAGGCATAGGAGTGAGAAAAAGTAGCTAGGGATGAACAAAATCCACAGGGTAACCTAAATCAAATCACACGTAGTAGTGCAAAAAGTTTTCCAAAGGAAGAAAGGCTCGGGAACTCTAAGATTTCTCTAGCATAAGCAACTATATATATTTTAGTAAGAGAAATATAGATAAAGAAAAGCTTGAGGGCAGAGAAAATGCCACAGAAAGCTCCTACAGATCCTCTATTTCAATGAAAGATTACAAGAAGTGAAGATTTGAGTGCAGAGAAGATGCCATATAAAATATTATGCCAACTGGAAAAACTCTAAGCTAAAAATATTGAAAACTAACTTATATACATGTTCCTCAAGCATGCAGGCTTAGGAAACAATCCAAATCCCAGAAATTAGGGTTTACAATAGATTTTGCATAAACAATACAAAAACCCTAATGCTATCAATTATGTTCATTAATGCATGTATAAAAATCTTAGAAGATCAGATATATCCTTGAATATCTTCCACTTTGCCATAAATGTAGCCTAAGAAGTTAGCTCAACCCATCTCTCTGTATGCAGCTTGAAATATTGTGCCACCGCCGTGATCTCTGATATAACATATTTTTTGAATTTTTTAAATATTTGAATAAGGAACGGTCATAGGTGGCACGAGATGATCTTATCAATGGCCCAAAGAATCTTTGACCTTTTCTTTTAAAATACAGTCATTGATCTCCATCGTTCTCTTTATCTTTGCTGACTTGCTTTTAACCCAGGTTCGCTTCCTTATAATTCTGGTTGCCTGAAATCCTTTATGTCGCTGAGTTGGGATAACATCCACTTAACTCTGATTTCCTTTGGAGACTACATGACCACCGCGAGATCAAAATGAGATCGGATGATCAGTGCTAAGTCTCATAACATTAAGAGAATATTCTATTTCCTTTGGAGACTTAGTGACTACCATGATCTTAATCTGACTTACCTTTTACCTTGGGTTCCTTATCGAGACTTGGAGATTGAGGAGTCCCATGATCTCTGATCATTTTTCCTAACCATGATTTCCTTACGAGAATCAATGATAACCGCAAGATCATTTTTTCATCCACGATCTATGTGAGATCTCATAAACTTCGCTAACCTTTTGACTTTCTTTGGAGATTTAGCGACTAATTACATAATGTCTGGGCCCGTCCATTTCCATGTGTCACTCTATCATTTTTTCTGACCACCTCAGCCACAAATTCCACCCTATTAGTGTTCTGATCCCTACAAATCTACCACATGGCATTCACATGTCATCTCCTACAAGTTAGTTCTTGATCACCCTAGCTTTAACTCCAGCTTAACCTTGATTAACTGAAACTCTTAAATCGCTGATTCGCTGAAACATTTTGTTGACTTTGGGTTTATTTCAAGACCTAGCAACTAAAATCTCTTAACTCAACTCATCTTAAAACTCAGGTCACCTCAGAAAGAAATACACTCAATCGCGAGCACTCCAAACCATTTGTTAACTGAGGGCTACGTATGGAGACTTAGCGACCACTGCAAGATCATATCTCAATCAGATGATCAGTGCTAAGTCTCAATAACCTGAGATGATATTCCTTTTCTTTTGGAGGCTGTGTGACAAAGGAAATCTCGTGATCATTGAACAATATGGAATATTCATTTTCCCTTGCACGACTAAGCGGCTAAAGGGCATTTTGAAATGCGCATGTGAATTAAAAAGAACTTAAGTCACTTGGAAAATTTAATGAAAAAATAGAATAGGTCATAGACCAACTAGGGTTTATATCAAATTTGCATAGGATTTCCAATACTTAGGCCTTTTTTCATGAATTAGGGTAAAATAGAGGGCTTGGAAACTTGCAAAGGAAAAGATTAAGACTAGGAAATAGTGTGGAATCCTACAACTTGGGCTCTACCCTCGTGGGAGCCCACTTTTTTTCCACTTGTAGCCATAATTCACATGTAAATGGGAAATTTTGGGTAACAGGTACTTTTACTTAATCTTTTGTTGTCTGTAGCCACCCCAAACATAACTTTCCTAATTAAACTATTTATCAACCTACATAAAGAAGATAGTTGTATAGAAGAACCAAATTCCTCTTTAGAAACAACCTGCGGAGTGGAATTTTTTAGAGCATCCAGTCTTTTATGGAGGCTCAACATATGATTCATCACAGTATTGTCCTTTTCACTATCTAGGTTGGGGGCCCAAGACTTGTTTTTCATACAATATTCCTTTTGAGAAATAGGGGAGGTACAAGGTTGGTTCACCATCTCCTCAACATCCTGTAAATTAATAGTAATGTTCAGGGTCTTTTCTTCATCAGTATCATCAAGGTCCTCATTATCCTTATCATTATCATAATCTTCATCATTTGAAATATCTATATCTTCACTCTCCTCAGGTTCATAATCTTGGTCAGTTTCAGAGACCACCTCTTGTTCCATAATTTTCTCTTTAATTTCCTTCTAGAACCTCAACCTAGCATATCTATGCTCTTTAGAACTAGTATCATATCTTTTATCTCCCAAACCTTCCTACTTTTGACCTTCCTAAGAAGTAGTCTCCTCTCCTGTGTCTTCTTTATCAACATCAATATACTTACTTTTGTCTCTAGACTTAGTCTTTCTTATCTTAACAGGGTTAGACTTCCGAGTAGGCACATTTCTCTTAACATTTATGGATGATTTGTTTAAAAAATGAAGCTATGGGATTTTTTGGCCCTTATTTATTTTTATGATTACATTTTGGGTACTATATTAAATCCTTTCTCATGTTAATATGTGTCAAGTTAGGGTAAATTTAAGAGAATAACATTTTTCAATAGAGTTTAAACATAAACAAAAATACACAAACAATAACCAATGACTAGCTTGACCATAAGTTAAGAAAATAATACCTCTAGATAACTCATGTATACAATGAATCAAGATACTCGGGTTAAGGATTCAAAATAATATTGACCCGACAAGGGTTTCTATGGAAGATAATCATAACAATAAAACATATTGACATTATAACATTTTATCCAATATTTAACAAAACTTAATCAAAAAGATAAAAACTAAGACAAAAGATAACAAAAATATATTGACATTATAACATTTTATCCAACATTTAACAAAAATTAATGATAATCATAAAAACTAAGACATAAGATAACAATGCAAGACCATGAAAAGAGTACTCCTGGTAAGAATCGCATGCTACAAAATCTTCTCAAAATCTTGCACTATCTCTGATACATCGTTTCACAAATCCTTTCTCAAAATTGACTTCAACTTCCATTATGACTGCAACTACCTTTGCGGCCATGTAAAGAAAGAACTACCATTTCCAAGTGTCATGCCCTAGCATGGGCAAAACCCTAGCTTGAGAGAACTAGGGTTTTGAAATGAAACCCACTTTCCAATCTTTTCCAAATATGAAATATCGATTGGTATTTTATCAAATGCCAATAAACTCAAATAATCAATTAAAGCAAAGGTGGCTAGAGGGCCTACCAAAAGGCCTACCTAGCATATTAACTTTAAATGCCATGGTCACTATTTTAACCCTTAGTCACTTTGTGACTTCAAAACTTAAAATTCAAATTGAGAGCTCAATACACTGTTTTGCATTTACCAAGTACATATATTAAACAACTAAATTGATTCATACATATCTTTGATCTTATATACTATTGAACTATTATATATCCATATCCCACTAGCCAACATATATAATGAGATGGATAACAATGAGATGGATCAACCAAAATGATCACATAGGATAGTCATAAAAATGAGAGCATATACTACATTTACTATAAGGTCACTACCACCAATATATCACTGGATAATGATGATGAAATAAACCAAACATGTATAAGAATGAATCACTGATCAAACTTGTTATTGTCTCCATGATATCCTCTGATCAATCTAGTTGAAAAGATCATGAATGATAATGCAAGTGTATGAGGATGATGCAAGTGCACCATATCAAGTGCAGTATGACTCATATGTAAACCCTGATCCCATAATCACAATATGTAATAACTAAACCAATATATATGATCACCATATGCAAACAACTCTAATTAATATGTAACAAAAAGATCATAAATTATCAATATCTTAATTTTTTAAAATTACAAATTAAAATGTTTAATAACTTTCCTTCTAAGCACAAATCTCTTTCAAAATATTCAAGAACACTTTAAGATTTTGAGAAAAAATACTATTTCAATCTTAAAAGTTGCATAATTTTTTAATAAGTTTATTTTTCAATGTATAAAAAAATACTTTTTTTTTACAAAGAATTAAAAGAAACTATAAAAGATGAATATCCTAATCTTTCAAAAACTAAGATTTTAAAAGATTGAAGTATTTTTTTTTATATCAAGAATACACAAAACTACTTGAAATAATCTAATCCCCTTCCAAGCATAAGTCTTTCCAAAATATTCAAGAACATTTTGTATACTTTGTAAAAGATTCTCTTTTACTCTTTAAAATTCCACATCTTTAACAATTAGATTGTTTTTAAATATATAATCAAACCCGATCTTTTATAGACCTTTAATAGCGAACTCTATTTCAATATGTAAATAAAATCCTATTTAATCAATAAATATTACAAATATTTTCTACTTATAAATTTCTAAATTGAAATTTGAAGCCAATTCTTCACAATAAAAATGTAATACTTTAATCAATTGAAAGATACCATTGTATCAAAATATAGGGCATAGCCTAATTTTGCCACTGTAAACCATCACGCCCTGAAAATCAATCAAAGTCAAGAGTCAGAAAAAATCTGATGGTAGAAAAGAAGAAAAGCCATATGATAAAAAATTAAATTAACTACTCCCTTTAAACCTTCACTGATGGGAACCCTCGTAGAGGATGAATCTTGGAAGTTTCTTTCCATTCAATTAAAACAATTTACCTTCATTGTAAAATTGTTATTTCCCTATATTGGGGGGTTATTAGTTGATAAATGATAGAAGAAATGTAAGCAATTAGAATGTAAATAAATGATATAATCAGAGAGTTTTAGTTTCTAAAGGAGCTAATTGTAATATATATATATATATATGTATATGTATATATATATATATGTATATGTATATATATATATGTATGTATAT
>MU226871.1:481342-501298 GCA_018584345.1 Thuja plicata
AAATTTGGTGTCATATTCCAACTCCAATTCAAAATGAACAACCAAACGAAGAATATGGAGACCCAAACTCCAATTCTGATTCGAAGTGCAGAACCAAACAGAGAATATGGAGATCTACATTCCAATCTCGATTCAAAAATGTCCAACCAAATAGAGAATGATAATTTCACAAATTCCAATTCCTATTTTCAGTTTGACAACCAAACAGAGAATGTGGATTTACAAATCCATCTTCCAGGGCAACCAAACAGTCCCAAAAAATGAAAACCAAGGTTTGCATAACCAGGCTATGGATAACCATGATTTGTTTCATTTTCCAATTCCCCAACCAAACGGGCCCTAAATAGTTGTTATATGGAGTGTGTTCTTGTCATAAAGATGCCAACAAAGTTAAGTACAATATTATAAATTAAGTACTTTGTTTAATTAGTGAGCAAATCTGTTTGGTTCTTAGAACCAACAAATTAGTTAGGTAGAATATTATCATTTATTTAAACATAAATTATCACAAAAGGAACCTTCGTTGACTTAATAGAGGTGGAGGTCTCTAGGTTCTTAAGAACTTGGGTTGACTTGATCTTTTTTTCATTTTTTTTTTTTCTTTTGTCTTTTGTTTTGCGGTTTAGTTGGTGTTTGGATATCATTTTTTTTTGTCTATTTCACACGTAGCATGTTTTTTATTGGACTTGTTTTGTCTCTTCATTCTGGTTGGTGTGTAATGCTTATCTTGTAGTCTCTTTTTGTTATAGGGCTTCGGATCCCTTCAAACCTACTTTTACCATAATCAAAAATATTATTTTCAATCATATTCTACAATTAAAGATAAATGTTTTTTAAGATATTGTTTGCAAAGATAGTGTTACTATACTATTGATAAATGTGTATTTTTCAATTGAGAAGTTGAGAGGCACTTATTAAGAATCCAAACAAAAGGAAAGTACTAGAATACAATAGATAAATGTATGTATTCTAATCGAGGAGTTGTGATGCATTTGTCAAAATGAATGGTACTTGTTCAAATTATAAGTCAAGAAATATATTCATTTTAGAAATGTTCAATTGTTTTTACATAGAAATGACATCCTTTTTCTTCTACTTGTTATAAATCTTTAACTCAATAATTGCCTAATTATATTTAGTTTATAAATATTTCATCATATCAAACACAATAATTATATTGAATATTTATAATAATTTTTAAGAACTAACAATAGAATAGTGTTTAATCATTTTCAAGGAAATTGAGACATAGGGTATTGTATATAGGGGATGAGTTATTTGCAAACATAACAATTGGTGATAGGATTAACTACAAATTAGATTTGAGTGTGGGAGTATCATCTAAACATTTGAAAGGAGGAATGAATTTCTTTTGAATTGTAAATTGATTCATATGCAATTTTCTATTGTCTACACATTTGTAAACTTTATAACCATTGCCTTCTTTTGATGGTCCTGTGATAATATTTAATAAATTTTACTATTAAGAATATAATAAAAATTTGTGTTTGTGTACATACTATATCATGTGAAGGTAAATTATGGATAAGCTAGCTTTATTTTGACAATCATATGATCATATTTAAGCTTTTTTTTTTTAAATATTAAAATAATTGGTACATAGTGTATCGTAAGAGAGGGTAAATTGTGTATAAGTTGTAAGAAATAATAAGATTTGATAGTTGAACATATATTTCACCCATTGTAATGTCCCTTTTTTATTTATTGACTTATATGGACCCTATAATGTGTTGTCTTTGAGACATACACCCATATATATATATTTCATATCGTAGTTTGAGCCTTGTATTTAGCTATAAGATTTAGGGACAATGTTGATAACTGATGTTGATTGTCCAACTCTACTCATATAATTCTATGAATGAAAGATCTCTCATGCACACGACCCTTGCAAATCACTTTTATGTTAATTTTCATGCAATGTTTTGATAATTAGTTTAGAGATAGTTTGTATATTTATTTAGTTACAACAATAGTTAACAAATTTTGTTTGTCAAGTTTGTATTTCAATTATAAGGATCGATGTACTTCTTATTATATGCATTACTATATTGTTTAGGAGGCTGGGAATATGTCTAAAATTCTATATAATAGTCACCTCACGGTTGTTTACGGCAAGCTAGATCTGTGAGTATGTATTGATTGAAGGTAGACAATTGATGTTATAGCGTACCTCTACATTGAGGTGCATCAAGATGCAATCTATTTGAATGAATAAAAGAAAAAACATTTGTGTACTTTTGTTGAAACAATTTTGAGTTTCTCTTTCCTAAATATTGCAATCTATGTTTATTTATTATAGTTATATTACAAAGTCTTCATTTAGTATCAGAGTGGGTTAGATCAAGGGTTTGCATGGTTCAAAATATGTTAAGGTTATCACCATTCAATAAAAGAGCGTAGATCTTAGATACATCTTTAGCATGTTGGTGAATAAGTGTTCACAAAATTTTACACTATTATTAAAGCAGGATTTAGGAGATCATCAAAGTTGTAGGAAAAGGTTGAATAAAGATTATGGGTGTCAATTGAAAATTTTTGTAGCTCATTAAAGTAGATCGCATGCGTAAATCATACAACATATTGATAGGTTATTTGCAATTTTAAAATCATATTACTGTTTCTTTTAAAAGGTATTGTAAAAGATTATTAGATTATTCGATGAGCACAACAGCAATACTATAAGTTTCTCCTAAAAAATGTATCAAAGTCTTTCTATACAAATATTTATCCAATTGAAAAGATCAACCATTAAAAAACTTCTAGTTATTGAAAAGGCTGAGTAAAAGAGAACTATAGTTAAGGAAGATTATGAAAATTTGAAAAATATTAAAAAATATATAGTGTATAACGACAAGAGAAAGAAGTTATCACAAATGCAAGAATTGAAGATTCCAAAAGCTAGAGATCTAGTTGCATGCGTAAAGGATGATTGTCAAAATTAAGGAACCATTGCTCATTGGAGGGGCCACAAAAAAAATAAAATCATTATAATTTCTTATTTTTTAGAGGTCTGCGACCATCATACAAGGAGGAATAAAGATTCATTGGTATCACATTATTTTTATTCGCATTAAAGATTCTGCAAATTTTAGAAAAGGAGGATTGTGAAGCAAGTTTCATTTCTTTTCATTATATGTAGTTTATCTATACTTAGAATAATGTTTATCTTGCCCATAATTCCTAGTTTCTTAATGTTGGAAATACAATAATGGGAAAGCAAGATACTGAGAGGGGGGGTGAATAAGATCTTGAACTTTAATCACTTTAAAACAAACTGATCCACAAACATATATATATATATATATATATATATATATATATATATATATGAAATTGATCTAACATCTAGTGGCATCCATGACGGTAAATGAATAACACAATACACAGAATTTCGTAACCCAGAAACCCAAATAGGTAAAACTAGGGTGGGGATGACACCCACAAATTCTTCACTACTGCAGCAATAAAGTGTGCCGGATAGGGCTACAAAAGTTTGATTACAATATGCAATCTACCTGGTTAAAGGTCTTCCCGGTTAAGAGATTTAGATCATTACAATCTACCTTGTAAAAGGATTTCAACTTACAGTAAACTAAGCACTCGGCTAAGAGATTTAGAAAGGTCTGCTAGAACCACTATGTTAAGAGATTTAACCTACTACACTTGTTAGAATGTCTCAAGTACTCATCCTTTGATGTGCACTCTGATGCTGATAACGGATCTCCTCTTTACAATACCTTTTCTGATCTTATAAGCTGATATGTCTTTACTCAGCTCTTCACTGCTCTGTCACTCTGATACATCTATGCTTCCTTCACAAAATAACCCTTTGCACATCTCTAATGAATGCACACCCTTCTTCTCTACATCTGAAATTAGGGTAAGAAGCAATCTTATATATCTTTATGAATCTGGCAACGAGATTTAGATTAACGATCAAGATCTAATACTTATGCCTCCAAGGCATTCAAATTTTTTGATTGGCTTCATGCCACGCATAGGATAAAATAATTAAATGCATAATTAACTTCGTAGAGATTATTAAATGCTTACATATGTTGACACAAAACTCTCATAAGTCAGCCAAAACATTTTATATTAAATTTTGTGTCATTTCTGACATGTATGTCAAAACTGTCTTGCTCGGCACTTAAGTCTCTTGTTGCTCAGCACGGACTTGCCGAGTAGCTCGGCATATATGATCTTCTATGCTCGGCGATGACTTGTTGGGTAGCTCGGCCTATACTATTTTAGCTCGGCCGTAGTGGTAGCCGACCAAAAGTGCCTAGATAAATGACTAAGTGTGGACACTAAATGATCAACAAAAACTTAGAGATTAACAATCTCCCCCTTTGAAATTTAGTGGCAAAAACACTTATCCTTTTGTTTACATCCACAAAACTGCCTAAGTACATACATTACTCCCCCTTTGATTATACTTTATACTTAATAGATTATCTACATAATATATATGCCTTCAGCTAAAAAAAAAATTATACCTTCAGCTCATCTATTCCTTCCTTTCTTGTTTCCCCATTGTCTTTGTCACTGATAGCTGGAGGGGTTAAGTTGGACTTATCCAAAAACTATTTATGAAGTTGTAGAATCAATGCAAATGAAGTATCTCAACTATCTTTAACAAACTTCATAACTTCCAACTTAACTTCTAGCTCGGCAGCTAGACTTACCAAACTTTCTAGAGTAGAGAGATGAGAGTCTCTCTTTACCAATTCTCTTGCCGCTCTAAGTTATTTCTGATAATGCAGATTTTATTATTATCTAAATGTTGAGGTGCCAAAATGTCATCCACCATAGTCTTTACTCTATCTCCAGGATGTGAAACCCTATGCCATGGATCCATTAGAAGTTTTTCGTTATTTTTCCTTGTTTTTGTTGAGTAGTTTGGAGAGTCTTTGTATAAACCCTTATCCATATCCTTCGGCAAATCGTCATCTTCATTTTCACTTAAATTTTTGATAATCCCAAATTGCCCCTTTGTGTAATTTTCCTGATCGTATGAAGGGAACAAAGATTTTTTGTGTGGGGATAAGTATGGGATGCGCTTAGGTGGTGATTTGGTTTGGCTAACCTTCGGGGGAGAGGGGTTATTTGACAAAGTAGGAAGATGATGTTTGACACTTACTTGGTTTAAAATGGAAGGATCTACACCCTGGAAAGAATTATGGCTCAGATTTGAGATTGGACCAGGAGGTCCAGATGAGCAAGTTTGAAACTTGGAGCAAGAAAGGGCCTCCATCCTGCACTTTTTGTTTTTATTTTTAACTTTGATCCATGCCCTTTGATCTGGAGAGATTGTTCGGTCATGCTCATGAGATTTTTCCATAAGCAGATGTACTCTCATTGGGATTGGAACATAAACGGCTGGAGAGATGCTGGAAGAAACATCGATTCTCCAAGCATAAATTGCATATTTAGTTTTTTGGAAAAAACCCATCTGACGATTTGTCGAATAAGGATCCTTGGATATGGAAAGAGAAGGAAACCCTGCCGAGAGATCAGGTAGATTTGAATAAGAGCTATAGAGCATATCAAAGCTATTCGATAGCGGGAGCGCTGAAACGAAGGCATGTCTAGTTTTCGAGAAGTAATTTGACGCAAAGCGATTCACTGAATATAGAGTGATTCGCTGAATGCAGAGCCATTTTTGCAACTACAGAAATAAAATAGGAGAACATATAAGAATATCTTTATCTTTAAACGAACTAATAATTCAAAAAAAAATGATCTCAAGAATATACCAAGCCATTCAAAATAATCTATTATTCTCCTAAAATAAGTCTCTTTCAAATTATTCAACAATATTTTTTATAATTTCTAAAAGAAATTTTCACTCAATCTTGAAAATTTCATAAATGTTTAATAGTAACACTCTTTTCAAATGTATAACCAGAGATTAGTTTCTTCTAAAATGCTAAAATAAACTATAAAAGATGAATACATTAATCTTTTACAGACTAATAATTCAAAGGATTGTTGAATCATTGATATCAAGAATACAACAAGCGACTCCAAATAAGTCAATTGTATCTTCAAAAACAAACTTCTTTCCAAATATTTAAGAACAATTTTTATACTTGAAAGATATCTCTTTCAATCTTATGAATTACACACTTTTTAACAATGAGACTTTATAAGAATGCATAAATCATTTATTATTTTTAATAATAAACAATACTTAAAAGATAAATATCTCAATTTTTTACAAATTAATAATTCAAAGATTCACAATTCTCAAAAATATAGCAAACCACTCCAAAATAATCTAATCCTCTTTCAACTTTAGTGATAAAATCATTCAATTAAAGTAGTTCTAGAATTGGCATTCATATCCTTATTTCACCACTCCTTAACAAAATCTAGAGTCGGAATTTTCTGAAGGGAGAAAAGAGCCAAAGCTATATGATAATTAATTAACTAATCTTATTTTTACTATCACTATCAAAAACTAATATTTTTTTGACCTAACTTCTTCCTCAAGTATTTTGATCTTAGCAAGTTGCTTTCCTTTCTATTATAAGTGATTCCCCATGATCAACAATAATTTTTACTTTACCCATATTTGTTCAGCATGAAAGAAGCTGAACAATTCGTTGGTAAACAAATGGTATGGCCTTAATTCAAGTAGTTATCCCTTACACTTCCGTTAGTGTGCCTTGCCGGGAGGGCAGCTTGCAGGCGCTATGTACAGCAACTCATCCTTCATTATACTAATATACTGATATACCTTGTTGTCATGTTGGTAATCATAAAAATCATGAATCCCATATTGAGCAATAAGACAACCATCAAATTGATAAAGCAATTTAAATGACTTGATTTTTTGGAAGAACTTGGTCACCATTCTCATCTAGTTATAGGCTGCAAAAATCCACACAATGGAATATATTGTCGGTCTGGTGGCTAAATTTTTGTTGTTTCTTCCCAATAACACTAGAAAAATCAACATTGGACATAGTAGATATTAAAAAAAGATAGATTTAGAAAGAAAAGTTCTCTCCTGATACATCTCTTCTATAATAAGAAAATTATATTTCTTTTGAAAGCACTAAAACAAATTATTCAAAATAATATCTTGATCTTTAATAAACTAATAGTTAAAAAGGTTTGATGATTTTATGAAAAGTTCAAATTATTTTAAACAACTTTATCTCATATGAAACAATAAATCACTTTCAAAATATTGAAGAAAAATATTCTTTCAAACTTATATATATATATATATGGTAGTCATTGGTTTTTCCAGCACCTGCAACCCTAGATCACATTAAACAAATCGTCCCGCATTCAAGATTGGAAACGGATGAAGCGTATGATAGTAAGACGAAGCACATGAAGACCCATGTAAAGACCAAAAAATCAAAGCATGTGAAGGGTCTACTTATTTTTAAGCCGATAGGCTTTTCCTTTGGAGGGAGCTTGCGACTGTACGCAGAACTTATTGTCTCACACAAAACCTGTCTCACGCTCCAAACCATTTTCATATTTTTTTTTATTTTTTTTATTTTATTCGTCTCACGATATTTTTAACCCATATTGCCGGTTTTCAAAATGTTCCTCCAAAGCAGCCGTAAATAGAGCAGTTATACATCCAAGATATTATCATATTATACATCAATATATTATCATATTATATCATCTATTTATATTGTCCGTCTGCTGGCTAAATTTTTGTTGTTTCTTGGATGTATAACTGTTCTATTTATATTTATATACATCAATATATTATCAGTTATACATCGACTATTTAGTTTATTTTGACTAACTGTCATTATTTAAAAAAATTATTAATTTTTGTTATAGGCATTTGTGTTGTTTTGTAACTAGTAATTAAAAATCATCTTTTTAACCAATCTTATATTAGAATTCTTTTAATATTAACTTTTTTCGGTGACTAAAGTTTGGATATTTTACTTGATTCTAATTAATTCATAAATTCGACATGAGCCAATAATATGAAAATTACGAACTATATAATTTTTTAACATTTGAAATCATTGTGACATTTTAATTTTTTAACATTTAAAATCATTGTAACTTTTAAATTTGAGAAAAGTAAAATATGAATTAAAAGTGTCAAAACTAAAGTATTATATAATAATATTATTATATTAGAATTTTATATTGTATATTAATTATAATATATTGGTTTTTTATTAAATTAAATAACCTAACAAGGGGTGTTGGCATTTAAAAGTATAGGTCATTAGCAATGCACTAACAATGAGTTTTGAATCATTCCTCAGAAAAGCTACTTAGAGAGCGAGAGGCAACAACTTACAACATTAAGGCCAATAACAACACACAACCAAATGACTACTACATAAAGAAACCTCATTTTGAGAAAGGAGTGACAAAGTCCTAACATCAGCAAGGGGAAGCCTGGCCCCAAAAATAACACAAAGCCTTAATAAAAAAAAATCATAGGCTAGAATAAGCCCTTGAAAACTAGCAACAAATGGTTGGCCATCATAAAGAAACTCAGTATTTGTGCCATAAAAAATAGATTGTCTATCTGAAAAGACAAAATGAAGACTAGTAGCACTGATAGCCACTATCGTAGTCCAGAACAAAAAGGCAAAAAACCTAGCAATAGAAACTAGCATAAACACCATTCAAAGAAACTTGGTAAGAGAAAGACACAACCTGCCAATCTTGATAGGTTCCAAAGCTTAAGTATAGGGTCTTACATCCCTATCTGTTGCAAGAAAAAATAAAAAGCAAAACAACACCATCCATGAGCTAAATTAACTCCAACTCCACATCCGAGTAGCCACAATCAAAAGAATACTAAATAGAGAATCCATCATCCTCCATCCACAAGAAAATCCCCACCTCCATATGAGATGCCACCACCTCCCTAATGAACAAGAGAAAGGACAACAAGAGCACCATGCGCCAAACCCACAACTGAACCAAAATCAGAAACCCCACCTCTATAGGGGTCGAGTCCACCAACATAAAAGCCATACAAGATAGAGTCCAATCAAGATGAGTGAAAGCTCAGTAAAGCTGGCCCCCAACATACACAGATCTGATAAAATAGTTCCCAAGCCCCTCAAAAATCTAGAGCATAACATTCCCGTCAGCCAGAACATTGCCCACCACACTTCCAGTCACCACAAAAGTATGGTTGCCACCAGAAAAAAAGATTTGAAATAAAAGGCCAAAAATGGCCTTAACACAAGCACCAGAAATTACAGCTTCAAAAAACATCTGAGCCTTCCCCCAAAAAGGAAGCACAACCAAGACAACCACTAGTGGCACCCAAAACAGTAGCAGGACCAAGACCCTAAATGGTCATTATTGGCAAAGGAAAAAAATAACCCAATGTATAGGATGTCACAAGATACCATGGATGCCAATAGTCCTATACATCCCCACTAGTCTCAGCCAAAGGGAACATGTTCAACAACCAATCACCAGGCTCACTGAAGTAACACAAATTATCAATGAACCAATATTAGTTACCTTGAGAAAAAACCCAACTCCAAGGTATCCAAAATAAGAAATATTGAGAATGGCCTTTAAAGAGATAAAAGGTAGGCCACTAAAACCACATCCATTGGATGTCACTCTTAAAGAATTGGCTTCAATTTGGAAGAAGCCAAACTCGTGGTCGCTTTCAAATTTAGAAAATAATAGGAAACAACCTCATCCACATTGCACAAGAAGCAAAAAGAACATAAATGACAAAACCCAGTCAGGCATTTCCTTAAGCCTAAGAACAATCACACCCGTCCCAAGTAAGAGAAACATAGAGCATCTCCATTGGAGAAGGCCCCCAGATAGAGCTCCAAACTAAGAAGAAGGTTTCCCAGCGAAGATCCTAGAATAGGGACCACACACATTCTTCCAAATGTAGCTCCAAGACTGTAAAGCATACAATAGATATTTCCACATACCACCCATGTAAAGGAATAAAAATCCCCAACGAAATAGGGCCAGGGACACCCACCAAAAATGTATCACCTAGATTGTCTCTTAGAAACTAGAGAGAATCTAAATTAAGGTTTTTCATGAAAAGAATCTTCCAAATATGAAAACCCACAACTCTCACGGTCCAACCCAAGATGTATATGCAGCAGTGCATGGACCATACATAGGAAAAATCATCCTTAGTTGACTGTGTGAGAAAAAATCCAATCTAGTGAGAAATATTGCCTCCACCATGAACCCAACCTTAGATGTCGACAGAATGAGTACAAACACAAAATTTTGACAAACAAATCCTGCTAAGTTATTGTAGAGGGAAAGGATAATGACACCAAAATAGGGAAAATATTTTATTGTCAGCTAGACCTCACCCCACAAACAGGTGCGATAATTACTCCAGTCACACTACATCTCTTGCGAAGTGGGAAAAACAAAATGAAAGAAACAACAAGGCCAAATAATCCCCAACCACACACACCCCACCAATGCTCTGAAAGATAGGTATAGAAATAACAAAATAGACCACCTCCAAGCACAGTCCTCCTAAGAGAAACCTAGATCATCATCTTCATCAACATCCTCTTCTTCTTCAAGCTCAAATTTTGAGATTCAATGCAAGAGCATCCTATATTGGTGCATTTTGTGTTTATTTTTGTATTATAAGTCTTGATTTGGGTTTATTAAGTCATTTGTGAGTCAAGGGAATCAAGTTCATTAGGTTAGAATAGGTGGTTGAGTCTATAAATTCAAATTTATAGTTTTCCTACCAAAACTCAATATGGACTTTTGAACTCTTGGTGTTGAACCTACACCTTCACACTTGTTGAACCTTGAACTTTTAACCAAAAATAGGTATGATAGTTCAAGTTCAATGTCTGCTAACCTAAACTTCAAACCACGGTTCTGAACTGTTGAACTTTCTAAACTTTGAACCTTGAACTTGCGTAAAGGTTCAAGTTCAATGGTTCAACACTTTACTCCCATCATATTTGAACTTTGAACCTAGGCAATCTGGACTTCTGAACTCTTGGTGTTGAACCTGCACCTTCCAACCTATTGAACCTTGAACTTTGAACCAAAAATAGGTACGATGGTACAAGTTTAATGTATGCTAACCTGAACCTTTGAACCATAATTTTGAATTTTTGACCTTCCTGAACTTTGAACCTTGAACTTTCGTAAAGGTTCAAGTTCAATGGTTCAACACTTTACTCCTTGCAGATTTGAATGTTGATCATTTGAACTTTGAACCTAGGCAATCTCGACTTCTGAACTCTTGGTGTTGAACCTGCACCTTTGAACCTATTGAACCTTGAAATTTGAACCAAAAATAGGTATGATGGTTCAATTTAAATGTCTTCTAACCTTAACCTTTGAACCATGATTCCAAACTGTTGAATTTTCTTAACTTTGAACCTTGAATTTTTGTAAAGAATCAAGTTTAATGGTTCAAAACTTTACTCCTTGCAGATTTGAATGTTGAACATTTGAACTTTGAACCTAGGAAATATGGACTTCTGAAATCTTGGTGATAAACCTGCACCTTCAAACATGTTGAACCTTGAACTTCGAACCAAAAATAGGTACGATGGTTCAAGTTCAATGTCTTCTAACCTGAACCTTTGAACAATGATTCAGAACTGTTGAAATTTCTGAACTTTGAACCTTGAACTTTTGTAAAGGTTCAAGTTCAATGGTTCAACACTTTACGGCTTGCAAATTTGAATGTTGAACATTTGCACTTTGAACCTAGGCAATCTGGACTTCTGACCTCTTGGTATTGAGCCTGCCCCTTTGAACCTACTGAACCTTGAATTTTGAACCAAAAATAGGTATGATGGTTCAAGTTTAATGTCTTCAAACTTGAACCTTTGAACCATGATTCTGAACTATTGAACTTTCTAAGCTTTGAACTTTGAAATTGTGTAAAGGTTCAAGTTCAATGGTTCAACACTTTACTCCTTGCAGATTTGAATGTTGAACATTTAAACTTTGAACCTAGGCAATCTAGAATTTTGAACTCTTGGTGTTGAACCCACACCTCTCAACCTGTTGAACCTTAAACTTTGAACCAAAATAGGTACAGTGGTTCAAGTTCAATGTCTGTTAACATGAACCTTTGAACCATGATTCAAAACTCTTGAACTTTCTGAACCAGCTGAAATTTTTGAACTGGTTTAACATTCTTTCAACTACCACATCTTATTAACATCATCTTCACAAAAGGATATGAGAGAAACCATTAAGGGAGGGCACAAATTTCAATTTTGATGGTCATTAATAGGGGAAGAACTTAATTTCAAATATATAAATTTGGGGGACCATAAGTGGGCCAATAAGGTATACCTCAACGTTATCTTAGAAAGCTCTGACAGAAATGAATGTTCTGATCTTCTTTTATTATTTTTTTATTTCTGATATTTGTAAATCTACACTATTATATACTACCTTATATAATGTAAAACTTCATTACAGTTTCCACTAAAACACCTATCGGTGATTCCCTTGCACCTACATTGGGTGCAAGTGCTAGTTACTATTAACCAAGCAAACTTGTCATGTTTTGTTTCAAATTATCTATCCAGAGTTCAAAATGCATGTTGAGTGTATTTATTAATTAATAAAAAGTAAAAAATAAATTATATTTTGATTATCAACTAATTAATAAATACAATATAAATAAAGTGAATAGTGTATTTTGATCTTAAAATACATAGCCTATTTTTGGAGCACTAACAAATCAAGAATAATTGCCACAATTTTTGAAATATTTTGTCAAGGTATTTTGTCAAAAAGTTGATGGGTTTAGCCAATGCTTTCATGTTTACACTAAAAAGTATAATAGAAACTTAGTTTAACTATTATATGTTATATATTTCAAAAATAGTCTCTAAAAATATAATGAGAGATATCCTTGTTAATTTTGATTTTTTTCCACCATTCTAATTAATTTTTATATAATTTAATTTAAATATACAATTTTATAGTATGTTATTCTACTAAAATATATAAATACAATATTTTATATTATATATAAATATAATTTACTAAGTCTTAAAAAGTTATAAATTTGAAAAAATATTTGTCCTTACCTATATAAAGAAGTATAAGATAAAATTAAATAAATAAATTATAACATTTTTAAAAAAATATGTATTATCTTAAATGTAATATATAAAATAATTCAATAAATAAAAAATCAAATGATAAATACTATGTCATTATAAAACACTTACATTAGAATATAATTAGTTAGACTTGGATTAAAAGACAAAATTCTTAAATACATATGTAAAACAATATGGCCAAATTATTAAAAAAAAGTCATATTTTAGTCATAAATAATTTTGACTTCTTCAATTATCTTGTGTCTTATACATCTCAAAATGTGGGCTTCTTTTGATTACAATGTACATACTACCATGAATGTAGAGGAGAAATAGTAATGACATCACCTACATGCAATGTGTGTTGTTAATCAATATTGAGGAGAAATAGCGAACCTAGATGTCGTGTGTATTAAGTGGATCATTCATTCTAATAAAATTATGTAGTTAAATTATAATATTAATATCGTTAATATAATTAATTGAAATAAAAGAATAAATGTATTTGACTATAAATATTTAATAATAAATAAATAAATAATTTATTACATTTGACCATATATGTAGTACTTAAGATTCAATACTAAATATATTTGATAATAAATGTTAATTAATTAAAATTTAAAATTCTACATATTTGATATTATGGATATTGATTAATTAAAATTCAAAACGCAATGTATTTGACTTATAATTTGAAATTCAAAATCCAACACATTTAAGTAGAGCTCAATATTAAATAGATAAAATTTAAAATTCCATACATACTTGTTTGATAGAATATTAATAAAATAATTGACAATGCACATTAGCACCTCACTTGGCTTTTCTGAAAACATGAAGAACAAATGCTGAAAATTTCATTAAAATCAATTGTATATTCCATTTTTTGAAATTTGATACAATGGGCAAAGCGTTCTCAGAATTGTGATCGCGGAGACACCAACCTGCTTCCCACAGCTTCTGCCGCCGTCGCAAACAGAGGAGTATGTCGCCAAGACAGCTTGCAGAGCCGGGGGTGAGAGAGAGAGAGAGAGAAGCGTCAGTTGTGTTTCAGAGTTTACCGCCATAGGCAAAATATGTAAAGGATCATTTCCGTTTCAAAAGGATCCAGCGCTGCTTTGAAAGTGACTGGATGGCTCAGCAAAACACATTATCTACTCCAGTGCGTCACCGAGTGAAAAGGCATTGTGCCCTAAGCTGTGTGCGCAGAAAACATTAGGTTTTCTGCAATTTGAAATAGGGCATCTATCCATGGTTGCTAAAAGTCGATATGCTGAATGGGATTTAGAAACTTTTTCTTAAAAAAAATGTAATCGGGAAGGTGTGAAGCCAGATGTAATAGCTTCTGGATGTTGTTTTACAAGCTTCTTCCTTTGCTTGTATGTGAGGGATGTCCTGGAATGAAGAATGAATAGCCATAAAAGCTTGGTCGGTTTCGATTTGTTAATATTCTTTGCAATTAATAGTTAAGTTCTATTAAAAATGTCAAACTTGTTTTTCTTCAAATTTTCGAAAATAGAGTGATATGTAAAATGTATTATTGATCAAATTTCAAAAATTCGAAAACATAATAGATTTTACATGAAGATTAGCTGTTGTCTGTCTTTTAAAAGTGTAATGTATCTTCATGAAAAGGACAAAAAACAAACAAGGTAAAATGTTTTATGCTCGTGCCATTGTTTGCCTTTGGAAAAACAAATAGTCATTTCCAATAAAAAGAACAACTGCTAAATTCAATGGAAGCATGGCAGAAGAGTTAAATACTTTTAACATGTACTGCGACAATTTATTGAATTGTCTTGCACACTTCTAAAGAAGTATATATTGTTAATCTTTCAAGTGAAAGTTATTTGTTCATATATGGGTCTGTTTGGTGCATGAAATTAATTTATTCAGAATAGGCCTATTCTGAATAAGGACCTATTCTCGAATTAATTAATCCTAAAAATGAAAGCTTGAATAAGGTTGGATCCCATAATGTGGAATTGGAATAAGGATTATTTTTCATTTTTTTAATTAATTTGAACAATATGTATTTTTAACTTATTAAAAATTTATACTTATAAAAAAAAAAAAAATTTATCAGTTAAAATTTAAATTTTTGAATTATTAACTTTAAAAAAAAAAAAAATTTTAAAGATTTTAAAAAGATTTAAGAAAATAATAATAATAATAAAATATAATAATAATTTTCCCACAAAAGCTAAAGAATCGTTCACACATGGACCGACGACTTATACATTTTGTTGTAATTTTGAATCCATGAATAGCTTATTTCGAATCCATGAATAGCTTATTCTGGAATTAAAAAATGAATTCCAGTGTTTACCCGTTGGGTAACCTAGTTTACTGATGCATAGACGTTGTACGAAAATGCAAATACATAAGATAGATCAGAGAATACCATTATCTTTATTAATCATTCGTAACTTAAGTACATTTACAATAGTCACTCTCTCCTATATTATCTCTCCGAAGAGAAAGTACATTGCTCATATAAAACCCGAAAGGGTGTGACCAAACGTCACCACCAATTCCCAACCGTCGTCTGGTAGTAACTAAGTACCATCGGCTACACATAATATAACTAACACAACATCAAGTAAATACTACGACTAACATCACCCCCCTAAAGAAAATTCGTCTCTGGACGACACCAAAATGTTTGGGACCGAAACAAAATAGGAATGAGGAACCACTACATACAAGAAACAAAACATGCTACTCAGTCTCAACCTCTACTAAGTGTTGTAAATGATATTGCCTCCATAGCCAATCTATCCTTAATAGCCGCCTTCTCCACACCCAACTACAAGGTACACTAAGCCAAGTCTTTCTCTACTGCCTCCAACCTGGTGGTCAGCTCCTCCCGAGCTCTCTATGCCTCCACCATGGCCGCCTCATGTCCAGCCAAGACATACTCATCAAAGCATAGTACCCTTCTACATCTCTCGCCACCACTTGCACGCAGACAATCCATGCCTGCAGCATTTCTAGGTCTCATCTACTCAACTTCGAAGTCACGTCCTTGCCTCCGACTACTATCGGACACCCTCCGGCTACCAAGTCAACCAATGACGACCCAACATCCATGATGCCATCAACTTTCACTCCCAAGAGTAGTGCCTTATCTTTCTTGTCTATGTTCTCCAATTATTTTCTCTAACTCTGTTTGCCAGTCGAATCCTTAACCATTTCTTTTGTTCAATTGTAACATTGTTAATAATTGTTACTTTATTCAATGTCATACAGTGGTCTTTCTTTGCAACTCTTCCCAACTGGCCCTTCAAAATTTATGGTTTCCCTAACTAGAAGCTACACCTTATACAATGTTGAATTAAAACCACCTGTAAATGGTACCATACGACTGCAACAATATTCCTCAGGCTAGTCCACCATACGTCTGTATGGTCCCTTCCCTCCTCTTTGCTGGTGTAATTTATACGGTATTTATAGCTGTACATTCCCTTCTCTAGTGTTGCTTTAGTTTACCGTACGACTGTACGAATCTCTGCCACCTTTTCCCTTGCTCGTACGGCTCTATAAAAACACTCAAAACTGTCGTACGGTCATTTTATGGGCCTCCGAGAAGTTCTGTACGACAATGCCTCTTCACTTTTCATCTTTCCCGTACGGTTACATACGGACTCTTATTTTTTCCTAACTTTTTTTTTCCAATTTTTTTTTACAGAAAAAAAACTTTAAAAAAAAATTTCTGATTTTATAATACGGATTTTTCAATATTTTTCAAAAAAAAAAACTTCAAAAAAAAAAAATTATACCAAAAAACAAAAAAATAAATTCATAATTTTCTGTTCGTACGGTCCCTAGCCGTACAGTGCGGTGTCGTACGGATTTTCCAATTTTTTTTTTTTAAATTATTTTCAATTTTGTAAATTGCGTACCTTCCCCTGGCTAGTTCTGTCGACACCATCTAGCCGTTCATGATGTATTTTTAGCTTCAACTCGTTGGCCGCGTCTGAATCAATCATCCATAACTTCACCGCCCCATTCTTGGCAACTTCTCTAATTTTATAAGGACCTAGCCAATTTACTTTTAAATTTATTGAGAGTGTGCAGCCACTCCCTCAAGCTTTCCATGTCACTGAGTCTGTTTTCAATGGCGATCCCAATGCTTGGAACCATAAATTCTATAGGAACCACGGTCTCTCGCTCGTAAATAAGGAGAATAAATATTTTGAAGGCTACGGCCACAGGGTTCCAACCATCGCCGACACGAGTGTCATCACCGAGATTTTTTTCCTTTGATTTTACCTCCTCGTATTTGATGGGTTCTTCCTTCATAAAATGGTGTGTGAGGGTGGCTTCCCCCTCCCTAATGCTTAGCATGTTACAAGATGGTGTAAAGAACTCATAATCTTCCATTTGTCAATGAAAGAGGTCATTCATTGAATCTCCATCATCCCAAAACATTCTTCCAACTCCAACACCCCTTTGTCATTGGGCTCCATTCTTCTTTGCCCTCCGTCTTCTCCCAATTTCTCTCTTTTGAATTATGAGTCTAAAGATGCTAACTCCTCGCTCACCATTTGCATGCGGAGATCAATCACGTACTTCCTCCTAGCAGTCTCCATGGTGAGTGTGTTCCGCTTCCAATTGTGGTTCACCTTCATCAAGGTGAGCCACTCTTGTCCCAAAATAGCATCGTACCCCTTTTTCTTTAGTGGGATCACCACAAATTTGAGTACGAAGGGTTGTGTACCAATCATCATGCATTGAGCCATGAGGGTTCTGATAGGTTTGATGTCGTGTTGGTCGGCGCCCAATAAGTTGAAGGTTGGGGGCCACAATGTTGGCTTGCCCAATTTCTTCCATGTCTCCTCTGGAAGGACGTTCACTCTTGACCCTCCATCCACTATAGTGTCTGTCAAGATGGTGCCAAGGATGCCCATCTTGACGACTGTCAGGTACCTCCCGTTGTTTACAGCAAGTATCATTGGGTCAATTGCAGACCCTCCAGAGATGTCCGTACGTGTGGTATTTGGCTGTGTGGCCAAGTTCCCCAACAATGTTGTTCCCAAGTGAGGCATGGTGTGAAGGAGGTCCTAGAGTTTCATCGGTACCTCTAAATGTAACAGTTGTCTCAGAATGGTTCTACCTCCCTCCAACCCAATGTGGTGGCAATCTCCCATGTTTCTTTTTGTGCCTTCAACGCCTTCTCTATTTCTTCTTTAGCCTCCTGTGCTCGTTGTTTTTCTGTTCAAGGCTCTGGATATGTGGCTTGATTTTCTTGCCCTCGGGTGACAGTCAGTATTGTACTCGTGCTTCCATCTATGTCTAGCCAATTAATGTTAGATTTTGGGCAGTTGGCATCCTTGTGGTTGTCAGGACCACACCAGTGGCATAGCTTCTAAGGAGTGTCGCCCTTGTCGCAGTCCCTTGCAAAGTGGCCCCACTGATTGCAAGCTCAGCATTGGATCATCGGCCGACCCTTGGAGTCATATTGTATTCGACTCCTTGTGTTGGTGTTGTTTTTATTGCCCCTTCTGCCACCACATTGGTTGCCTTCGTACCCGCCCAATGTAGATGGTTGCTCTTGAGTAAATAGCACTGATCGATTCCTCACTTTCATGTTGTATCGGCATTCCTTAGTGGAATGGCCCATGATCTGGAAAATGTCACAAAATGCATTTTTGGGACATGATCCCTTCATATGACCGCTCTCCTTGCAGCTCATACACCACATGTCATTTTCCCCCTTGTTGGTGGGTAAAAGTACAAACCTATGTCACACTTTAACAAAGGAAGAGGACCACGACATGCAAAACTGTTAAACTTTAACGATATAAAAGTGGCATTTGTGTTTAGAATTTGAAAATGATGTAAACTAATAAAATGTATAAAATTGGATGTATTTTATGCCTATAATTTTTAAAAAAAAAATTGAATAAGTATTGACCTAGTTTTCTAATTTTTTAAGTTCATTTTTTAATTGCTAAAAAAATGTTGAAAATGTAGGGTCTAGTTCCCTCCAACTAAATATATGCAAATAATCTTTTTTTCCTCTGATTTCAGAATATGTTTTAGATGACATGTACAGCTAGTGCATAAAAAAAGAAATATTGGTTTTCTGTATATATTTAGTCTGTTATAACTATTCAAAGTCGGAGTTACCTGAAATTAACAGTGTTTTTCTGCTTCCACATTTTCCCTAGCAAATCTAAACCAAATACAAAACAAATTACATATTCTTGAAGAGGACTCTCTCCCCTAGTGTTAAATATAAGTTGTAAATTTTTCTGACATGATTTGCTATTTTTATTTTATTTTTTTGAACGAGCGTGTTCTTGAATGTTAAAATACCTACTTGGAGTTTTTTCAACTTACAATATAGTACATGTAATTAAAACACCATAAAATTTATATGACCATAATCTATATTCTGAGCTCTACAAAAGGGTATTTTTAGATTTTAAAACAAGTTGAATTGTGATGGGGCAAATAGCCTCCAAACACACATTTTTTCTAGAATCTCATTTTTTGCTTGTGTTGCTGCCACATGGGATGCCACATAGACGCTTTTGGCCGAATCTGTTTCGGCTGAACCTGGTTCGGCCGGAAATGGTTTGGCCAAAACTAAGGCCAACCAAACATGGTTGCCATGCAACCACGACCCTTTATTTCATATTTTAAAGCTTTTTTTTTTTAAATAAAAAATAGACCTCCCCTTAAGACATCCCCTTGAGACCTCCCCTTAAGACATCCCCTTAAGACTTCCCTTTTTAAATGACTTTTAATTACTTACATGACAACTTCAATAGATTAGTTAGGTGTATTTTAATTGTTCAATGAATTTATTATATAGCTTTAAATATGAAATAACTCATTCACATACATATAATAAATG
>MU226871.1:533661-548589 GCA_018584345.1 Thuja plicata
GAATTGGCATAACCCTATTCCAATTTTTAATTTTGGAACCAAACAGGGAATTGAACATTTTGGGAATTCGGAAATGCCAATTCCCGTTCAATTCCCATTCCACCCCTCAACCAAACGGGCCCTTAGATTGCAAGAACTCAATGCTTATGAGGTTACTCCAATGTCATATAATTAACTCCAATTGTGTATGAGGCTATAAGTATGATAGGATGATGTGTAGACAATTTGTTTGGGACCTTACAAGGTTAGAATTGTTGGAAATATATTGTAGGCTAGGTGACTAAGAGGGGGGGTGAATCGGGAACCAATAAAACTTCTTCACTTTTTATCCTTTATTAGATTGACTAATCTAATTGCATGCATGGAACAGAAAAGCAATAAACATTCATAACACTTGACACAAGATTTGGTTACCCAGAAACCTTCCAAATAGAGAGTAAAACTAGGGTGAGGATGATACCCACAAGCTTTAGAACTGCAGTAATAAAGTTGGCCGGTTAAGGCTTACAATTGACCGCTTCTGATGGCCTGCCCTGTTAAGAACAATAAGGACTGTTAGGTCCACCTTGTGAAAGGATTTATACAATACAGTTAAGTATGCACTCTGTTAGGAGATTTGTGAAGGACTATTAGGTCCACCCTGTTAAAGGATTTGATTGATACACCTGTTAGGATGAATCAGAGAATGATCTGCTCTACAACTATGATTTGTTGAATAATATCCTTTGATGTAATACTGATCACCTGGCTATAATAGATGAGTCTTTGTTGTTCATTTATACTGTTGTATCCTTTTAATCAATCTGCCTCTTCATATTCCCATTCACACATATATTCAATGTTGTTCTTATAATGATTGATGATTTGGACAAACAAAGTGTTTTACATATATACCTATCCAAATCAATTACCTCCATAAGTCGGCTACTATCATATATCAATAGATATCAAAACAATATTAACTAAGTCGGTCCATTGCTGATACTCGGGTCCAGTAATCCACTCGGGTGATATACTGACACTTGGGCGATACAGTGAACTTGGCAACTCTGGCACTCGGTTGACACTGGGTGCTCGTGCCACATTGATCACTCGGAGATGGTGTGCAACTCGGGTAACACTGGCGACTCGGGTGATACTGCTTGAACTAACTGCTCGGTCGACACTCCAACTTCTTGGCTCGGTCAACACTGTATCCATATAGATGACTAAGTGTTTTGGCACTAATTGACAACATGTCTTGCCATAAGGTCTACAAGAACTGATGTTTAGAGGCCTTATGCAGAGACCCGTATGTGCCTATAAGTGTGAAGAGCAAAGAGTTTATAATGTAGTCAAGGAAATAATTGGTAGTCAACTAAATGACTACCTTTTCCTTTTATCCAAAAATATTGTGATCCTATTTGCATGTCAATTAGTTTCAAATAAAAGAAACTTTATTATACAGTAAACTATGACCATTACCTAACAAATGTTGCCAAAATATTATGAAAAAAATGTAAATTCAATTACACTTCTTAATAACATCTCTAAAATATTCCCAAGGCGCCAAATAATACATACGCCTAAAAGAAATTTTCTAATCATCTAGCAAGCAAGAGATTCTAAATTTGCATGTTTCATTATTTTACAAGATTTTTAAGTAATAAATAAAAAAAGATTTCCCTACAGCTCAAATAATTAGAGATTAAAAAAAAGACACCAAGGTTATGAATACTCAAAAAAAATTGTATAGATTATTCTAACACTCACATATCTACATGAACCAAAATAATTATTTGACTAAAATATAATTTTTTAGATTTTCCAAGGCACAAAAAAAATACATTGTACCATAGAAATTTATGAAATTAGTTCCTTACTATTTTTGCACAAAATTATGTATCTCAAATAATTCACAATGATCCAACAAATACTCCAATAGTTTTTTCATCAATCATAAGGAATGCAACTTTAATTTAGGCATTTTGTCAAGTATTTAGCTTGACTATTAAATATCCCCAATTAAGAATTACCATGGCAATTAAATTGTAACATCTTAACAAAAACTAGATACATTTTAAGGTCTCCACATTGCCTATTTCCTCATGGACCTTCATATCCTTCAAACTTGATCTTCTTCCTTGCATGTATGTCTACCATCCAACTTCAACAAACAAGAATTTTTATAATTTCCCATTCTCCATCATAAAATTTACATACATATTTCTGTTGGAATTAATGGGAAGTAGTACTGAGAGGGGAGGGGTGAATCAGTACCTCTAAAACTTTTAACACCTTTCTTTATTTATCATTAGTAATCATTCAATTCTGTATTACCAACCATTACTGTTATTCTTTCTTATGCATGTATTGTTGTTCACAATCTTTAATAGTTTTCAATAGTCATAGAAACATTCATGAAAATGATAAACACATAACACAAGATATGGTATCGCTGAAAACTCCTATTAGGAAGTAAAAACTGTGGTGGGGATGGCACCCACAAAACTTCACTATCTGCAGAATGGAAGGGAGCCGGTTAAGGCTTACAATTTGATCACTTCTGATGATCTACCCTGTTAGGAGTATTAAAGTGGAGACCTGTTAAGAGCTTTAGCAACACTGATTTAAGTGTGCACTCAGTTATGAGATTTTACAATAGGACGGTTAAGCCCACCTTTCTTGAAAGGATTTCATTAGTGTACTACACTTGTTAGAATGATTACAAATGTTGACCTGACTGTATGCAATCTACTATTGCTGATTTTTAGATCCATTAAAGCTCTCACAATAATAATATCACCTTAAGTGATTAATGAATACCTTTTCTCTGCTTGTCGGTAGCCTCTGTTCTGTTCTTGAAAACTGATTTGATTATGTTTGTGTCCTGCATGAATTCTATGTCTGGTCTCTAGTTGCTCTCCGTGGCTACTATCTTCATTGATCAACTTCTATTCTCAATGGATTGAGCACCTATTTACACAAGTATTTGACCTATCTTGGAATTCACGCATTACAATGTTAACTCTTAGATCCAAGGTTTACAACTTGACCTTGATCTTTAATTTGCATGTTTTAAAACAACAAAACTAATTAAAACAATAGTAAATACATTGCTTCCTCCGCACATAATGGATTTAAAAACAAATCAAGAAGCTATAAATACAACTTCAGTGATTTATCTGACGTGGAAAGTCAGATCCACTTTTTGCGGGATGTAACTGACTGTTGGTTCTTGGTCATCGGTTTGGGCTTGAAGTCTGTCGGCGTTCCTTGATTGAATTGTTCGTCAGGTTCCCTGTATCTGTCGGGTTCCTCTCTTTGTTGTTTCGTCGAGTAGCACTGTTGTTACTCGTCGGGTTTCTTTTACCTTTTTGTCATCGGATAACACTTAACAGTGTTTGTCGGGTAACCTTGGCATCGGATAGTGTTGTGTCATGTCTGTCGGTGTAGAGTAAACCGATGGTGCAGATCGTGTTTTTCTCTAAGTATACTAATGGCAAAATATAATGCCTTCAATTTCCCCTACTTGCTCATTTTATTTTTCTTTCCCTAGGTCAACATTTTTAAGATATTCATTAATTTGAACAAGATTCCTTCATTGAAAATTGTTTGCACATTCATGAACTCACTCATATTGGAAAAAGGTGTATCAATCTTATGTTGGTGCTCCAACCTATTCAACAATCCCTAAGAGAATATAAGTTCTTTTGATTAAAATTGTTGTACATTTTGGCCAACATATGGAGGTTGATATGCTCTCTACTACACTTCAAGATCGTCAAAGCCTAGGTGGCTAAGCATATCAAATATGTTGGTTCAAGATACATAACATATTGGTAATACAATGTATTTTATATATAAAGATTCATTTTGTATAAGAATGATTTGCGAAATTATAAACAATGGTAATGTATTTTCCTATATCATTAAATTTTTAGATATGTGTGAAGTAATAATTTAGAAAGTAATAAATCTTTCGTGTATTTGCCATATATGAAGATAGATTGTTTGAGGAAGGTTGTTCAATTATAGATCAATTTCTTACATGGAATAATAAATTCTCACGCTCAATCTAGCATTTGCACCTCTTAATAACAACTCTCCAGTATCAACTAAATTCTACATAATAATTTCTCACAAATCATATATCTCTTACAATTACTAATGAAAGATTTACACCATTCCTTCAATAATAACTAACATTAGATAATAGTTCAACATAGAAAAAATATTTGTAACCCTCAACTACTTCATTCAAATAATTATAAAAATTGAATTGAAGACAATACAAATTGTGCAAATTCATTCATATTATTCATTTAGGTCAAATATTATGCAATCAAAATTCCCCCACTCGCCCACTCTCTTCCAACCTCTATACAATGCAAAGGTCATCTATTAAAAGTGAGTCTATAGAGAAAAACCTGATAGATATGTGGCAATTGTCACATTTACAATAACTTGATCGTCAAACTACAAACCAAATGAGAAGGAACATGTGAATCTCCTACAAAAAAAAAAAAAACCATGGTTTGTTACAAGTTGAATGTTGCCATTGTGAATAGAAATGTACTCTAATTGCATTTTCTAACAAGGGGCTTGCACCTAAGAAATCATGGCAAAACTAGATGAGATGGAGAAAACGTTGAGCTCGTGATAAAATTCTATACCAAGGTAACTCATAGATATCCTACTACCCTCTTGATCCTAAATGGTCAAGAATGAAGAAGCAATTGAAGAGGGGGATAGTTTACAAAAGTTTGAAGATTTATTAATATATTGTTCAAATATTATTTTTGGCATGTTCTCGACTAATTTTGCTTTTCCCATTAGCCTCCATTTTTTAAGGCCTCTAAACTCTTATTCCCTCCTTTACCCTAATAAAAAATTAATTAATTGTTTGTCTACATATCTAAATTTGAACTTGAAAATCTGGCTAAATTGTGAATCTAAAAGATATACCAATTTACTCCAAATCCTCCAAAACCTGAATCAATCTGCAGTGAATTCTACAAGTATCCACCAAGGATTCCCAAGTGGGTTTTCATCTAAACAACCAATATTCTATTAGGGTTTTTACCCTAAACTAAATAGTTGAACAATAGCTCAGACTCCCAAAAACGATTTCACCAAAATGTATAGTAAAAAAGACAATTTCCAAAATCGTCCTTTAAAAACCCTCCCAGAACTTTTTAAAATTTTAATTATAAAATCACTTTTTAAATATTAATTATTTCTGATCCATAAAATGACTTTAAAACATTTTAATTTTTGGCTCCAAATAAAGTCATTCCCCTAAAATTTTAGGTAATTAAATAAAAATTGATTGAAAACATTAATTTGGACAACTTAATTCAACTAAATAAATGATCTCTTATTAGCAAATCTAAATTGCAAATTGGTACATCACAAGCCATTGAACAAGTTAACATATGACCTCAACTGACGAAGTTCAGTCTAATGGGATTGCCGAGAATATCTTAACTTCGTTTTACTTTTATGTACCTGACTATTTATTGACGTTAATAATTCGTTACTCACTTTCCAACAACTGTGACAGCAACAATAAAGAGGGTAGTAAAACAAGTCCAAGATTTGCACTTCTAACAGATCCTAGTCTGGTCTAGTATGTCAAAAGTTTATCGTCTATCTACAGAAACAGCATGCATATTTGTGTTCACGAAGGTATGAACACGAAGCTTGCTGCATAAAATCAATTGACCATACCTACTTTCTGACAAAGATTCTATTTGGGAGAGGCTATGCAAGCCATCATTCATAATTCCAAAATAAGTGGTCCCTCAAAACCTGCTGATGTAAAATCAAACATCCACGCATCATGGTGGAGGATATGTTAAAGAAAATAGGATTTGAAGTTCACAGTGATATTATAGGGTGAAAGTTGATTCAACCTAACAACACTTCAGACGAACACAGATGAAAATCAGACATCTGTGCATTAAGGTGGGAAAAATAGGATTTGATATTCACAGTGATGTAGTCAAGCTTTATTAATCAGAGAGAGAAAGTTGTTTCACATAAACAAACTTCAGAAGAGAACAGATTTCAATTCACATAGCCATGCATTAGGGTGGAAAGCACCGATGGAAAATAGGATTAGAAGTTCACAGGGAAAATTGTTTCAGCATAAACACACTTCAGCAGAATACAAATGCCTGAGAATCCATGTTTCAAAATCTGCATATTTGTTACTGCTAAATTACATCAATGAATTGAAATGGTTAAAACCTAGAAACCAAAGATAACGAACAAGTATGACAAGGAGGAGAAAAGGTATCTGTAAAAAGCTTCCCAACAAAAAGTACACGTATCCGAAACATGTCCTATGAAAGCATAAAGTCATTAGACACTAGTTCAACCCCCCCCCTGCCAAACTTCCTTCACCTCAAGAAATAAGAAGTTATTTTGCAGTCTAAAATTCACCTTATTCATCATTAACCAACAAAATTATTGCAGAAAAAATTAGTTTAACCAACAAAATTCTTACACAACAGATACTGAAATTCAGCCAAGGAATAAAAATGCATCCAAGGCAAAACAATAGCTTAGCCATGGCAGAGTAGATTATACATTAAAAGCAAATGTTAATAAAATCACATTCATTATCCAAGCAACACAGGCCAACCATAAAATTAGTTCATTATATGAGTTGTACCAAATGATACCATGATATGACATTTCAAGTTTGTTTTGCAGTTGCCAAGAGTCCATAACTTTTAGCTATATAAATGGTATAAACATACAACCAAGGAAATGAAGACCAGGCCAACATAAAGAATTATATGTTTATACATTATTTTGAGTCTTCAGCTTTTGAAATTGCAGGAATACCACCAAATAACAAATAATATGAGTTGATCATGGATCAACATTAAATTTAAGGTAGTCCATTTTTGCACAGATAGCATCTGTAACATTGCAGGTATATATTACATAATTGGCAACAAACCTTATTCACAAACACTTGCAAATGGAAGGAAGAGCCCTGAAATTCTATCACCATGGAAAATATATTCCTAATTGTCCAACAGAGAGCTAAAGCAATACAACACAATGGCCAGGTATAGCATTTTATTTACCCTAGCATCAATAGAATCAACAAAGTTTTAGTCTTTAGATATATTATATATACTCACATAAACTTCCAGCTAACGAGAAGATGAAGAATCTGTGACAGGATTAAGAGGAACCTGCTCGCCACAATTAAGATTTAAACCAGAATTCTGTTGCCCAACACCCATCAAATCAAGGAAATGCAGGTAATGTGAAACTCTTCTGTCCATTTTCTCAACATCCCCTTTCCCACATTCTAAACCTCCATCTAGAACGTTGATGGTCATTCCAAAACCAGGAAACCTGAAAGAAGCCGTGTCATTTTTGGTAGGAACCCATTTACCCACCATCACATCATGAGCTGAAGGCTGTTTTGCCTTGGTAGGGGTCATCCACTGCCATATTGCAGCTTGAAATGCAATTGTGGCATTCTCTGCCAAATAGTCTGGGTGATTAAGCAAATCAATTTTAATTCCTTCACCAATCCGTCCATAATTATAGTTCCTGCATCAGAAAAGAAAACAAAGGAGATGAAACCTCAATGTTCTAAGACCTCCATTCACCGAAAACAAATCACATTCTCTAGGATTGAAAATTGTGAACATTCACTGTATTTCATCATCAAAGTAAATACCATGTCAAATACAAAAATCATTTCAGAGCACTGCTCGCAAATCAAATTAGACATGTGTCCCTGATGTGACTGTGGAAATGGAATCACATTGGTTACCAGATTAAAAACTTGGCACAACCTATATATTTCTGATTGTCAAAGAAACAATTTCATACAAATATACTTAGCCTACCAGTAAACTGGCAGAGCACCACGTCCATGGTAACTGGCTCCAGGAGCACATGGGTAAAGTAAGCTCTGGTCACAATAGAGTTGATCCGGGCTCATTTCTTCTTTATAGCATAAGCCCCAAGCCAATGGGCCACCGGTAGCAACACCATAGCCACCTGTAAATCAAGTCAGATAAATACCTTTCAGCATGCCATTACTTGGTTCCCAAGGTTTACACGGTTTCACTAACCAATATTATCTTCCATAACTTTATCAAGATAGATGCCATAGAGTAAGTAATTGTTAGCGTGAAATTGTCGTGTACAGAGACAGATCTGATGCAAATGGCACCTACTCTGATGCAAATGGTGCTTAAACCGATGCAAATGGTACTTAAGCTACTAACAACAGTAACATAAATGGCATGTAGCTGCATAAATCTTCTACTTATTATTCTATTCGATACTTTCTACAATGGATGGCACTTTCTCCTCTAACCAATATTATCTTCCATAACTTTATCAAGATAGATGCCATAGAGTATGTAATTGTTAGCGTGAGGCTTAAGAATAAGGACAGCACATTCTTCAATATTTCTATATTGTTTTACATTCCACAGTGGTAAGAGCATTATGTGGATCTTAGACTGTTCAATTCCTAAACTCCGGGAAATAAACCGTCCTCTGGCATTCTCTCTGATGTTGTTTTACAGTTTCATGATGATGACATCAGCATTAGAGATCTCTTTATCATGTTCTTAAAAATCCTAAAGAGAATTAAACCTGTGGAATTAGATGAAAAAGCATTCTAACTAGCACCAGGAAATTCAAGAGAACAGACAATCTGCATTTGTTGCCAAGAGAACCATTTGATTGTTTGACTTTCCTGTGCTTTTGACGATCACAAATCCAAAGAAGTGATGTTTGAATAACTGAGAAGCATCACAAAGAGGTAATCCGGCTGAGAAGATATATCCAACACAGAAAACAACTGAGAAAAGAAATATAAGCTTCGAGTTCAGGTATGCTGTTTCCAAGACTTAGCAGCACAATAGACATGAGGAGCATTTATCTATGTACGATCAAGTAATTCCAAAGCATTCCATAAAGAAAGATATGCACAACCTATATTGCTGGCTGTATTGGCTCATCAAAAATGTGGCCAAGATATATCACAAATATCTTCAATTTAAGAGTGTCAAAAAAGAGTACTAATAGTTGAAATTGTCGTGTACAGAGACAGATCTGATGCAAATGGCACCTACTCTGATGCAAATGGTGCTTAAACCGATGCAAATGGTACTTAAGCTACTAACAACAGTAACATAAATGGCATGTAGCTGCGTAAATCTTCTACTTATTATTCTATTCGATACTTTCTACAATGGATGGCACTTTCTCCTCTAAATCATACAAAGAAACTAAGCATGAATAAGTGACCAAATTGTATTCAGCCATTATTGTAATATAAATTCTAAACCTGTGTAACTCACAAAAGACCTTAAACTACACAAAAACAAATATTCTCAAGCGCTTCCATCTGAAGACTACATCAGTGCAGGTCTCATAAATATTGACCATCAAACCCTGAATATACCCAAGTTCAAGCATTTTATATGAAGACTGAACCAATGGATATCTTGTAACGGATCATCACATTACCAGAAGCAAAATGACTAATACAGAGGAAATAATTGAGAATATAATTACAACCCCACCACAATTGTGTTATTTCCAAGATCTAGAGACGGAAGCATCAAATGGATGGTGTTCTTCTCTTGCTTCTAACACAAATAAATTGGAATGAATAAAAGTAACAATATGGCATTCAGGCACCATCATAACATAGATTCAATCCCCGTGCATATGAAGAAGGTAATATGAGTTGACATTGGATGAAATACCACATCTAAATTACTGGTTGATTTTAACCTGAGAGATATCTCTGGGTCAAAGCATCTAAGCCACATAAGAGACCCCTCATGATGGTGGCATCTAAGCAGCTGATTACCTCCCATTCATAGCATCTACAACACAGAAGAGACAACCATTTGTTGTTGCATCTAGGCCATACAAGACCTAGATCTACCTCTCAATGAGCTAAACCTCAGAATAGATATCTCTCACTCCTTAAAATCTAAGCACAGAAGAAATTCCTCTTGGTAATAGCATCTAAGCCGCAGAGGAGATAACACTAAGTCATGGCATCTAATCCGCATAAGAGATACATATCTGTCTAAGCATCTAAGATAAAGAAAACACCTATTGATGATGGGATTTAAGGCGAAAGAAGAGAAACCACTTGGATCTGCCATTTAAGCCACAATAGATACCTCTCGGTTTTAGTATCTCAGCCACATAAGTGTTAGTTTGTGGCAAATATGTCATAGAAGAGATAGCTATCCATCATGGCACCCAAACCACAGAAGAGATGCCTCGTGTTAGTGGCATCTAAGTCACAGACCAGAAAAAGACATACCTGTCCATCATGGCATATCAGCTGCAACGTCTCTGTCCTGACATCTAGCTGCGAAAACGGATACCACTTGGATGTGGCATCTAGGCATAACATTACCTCTTGTGGAC
Source organism: Thuja plicata (assembly GCA_018584345.1). Classification (NCBI taxonomy): domain Eukaryota; kingdom Viridiplantae; phylum Streptophyta; class Pinopsida; order Cupressales; family Cupressaceae; genus Thuja; species Thuja plicata. The sequence goes on from MU226871.1 coordinate 544,090, forward strand.
AATTTAGATGACAGAATTTATTTTAAAAACATGAATTGTATAAAACAGGGAAATTTCGATTGAAAAGGAAAAATAACATTCATTGAAACAGAGTATGTTCAAAAAGAAAAACGAAACACCTTCGCACCCAAGATACAAACAAACCAGTCAAGCAACTAATACAGATCTCGTGAACAAACCACTCCGTCGCAATGTGGAATATTTATCAACCCCTTGGAAACCTAGGGTTTCAATCAAATTTAAAAACAAAAAACAAAAACAATATTACGTGGCCACAATAAAAAAATTTTAAGGAAGGAAATTAGGGCTTTCAAATCTTACATGTCGTTTCAGCTGCAATGTGACCGAAAAAAGCAGCAAGCTCCTTCTGCTGCGTCAACACTCCTCCAGTGGTACCAAATCCTATCCCCTCGTACAATGCAGCCGCGGCAATGAAAGAATGATAATCCCAGAAATCCACAGCATGAGAAATAGGCGAATTTCTCTTCGGAAACAGTTCCTCAAACTGATCCACAGTAAACACCTGAGTTATAGTCTTATTGCAGCAAAATTCTCCCTTGCACTCCCACCCCCTGTCACAGATCTTTGGCTTCGCCGACGAAAAATTCACACTCAAAGCTAAAACCAACAAAACCGCCAAGCAAATCTTGTCTGTCCCCATGGTCGACGAGATCTTAATCTTCCCCTGTAAAATTTTAAAATCAAAAGCTGAAATTATAAGAACACAAGAAAAAAAATTAAATACAAATTGAAGCCTCACAGATCTATTAACGAAGCCCACAAAAATGCAGAGAGATTTAAGGGTTTTCTTCTTGAACAAACTTGAAAGTGGAGACTTTGAACGGCTGGGAATCGAACTGGCGACCTGTGGTATCCTAAAACGATGGCATAATATAAAATAGGCTACTTAGACTGCAGGTACGCTGAGAGCAAAGCATTCATGTCTTTTCGTTAACTAGACGTCATGTCGGGAGTAGTTGGAGCAGCATCTTAGTTGTCACAGAGTACGTGCGCCGTTGATTGTGTGAGATGTGCGCGGAATTTAATTGAAAAGAATAAGACAGGCTGGAAATGTTTGCCGATTACTTGGGGAGGCAAATCATTCGCTAGATTGTGATTGTTGTGGTAAATTATTTTGTCGGCAGAGTTATTTTCAGTGTAAAAAAAAATTACTGCGGGTAAAAGAAATGTGCAGGCCCGTCTCATGTGATGTAAAATGAGTGGAAGAGAAAAAGGGATTTCTCACAAGAAGTATTTGGCTTTTGTTATCAGTCCTTGTCGATATAATGTTAGTTATTGTATATTTAAAAAATTAAAAAGGACACATCTTTTTCTTTCTACTTTGTCTAGTGTAGGTGTATATCATTATAGAAAGTTAATGATTATTTTAAATAAATAATATTAATTTTTAGTTTATATATCATTTTATTTATGTTAAATTTATATGTGTAAAAATCAATTTAGTTTATATTTTTTGTGTTTGTTTAATTTTAAAGTACTTAAGTTCAATTTTTTAATTGAAATAATGTAAGTTAGAAAAAGTCTATACCAAGAGGGCACTTAAAAGATTGTCAGCAATCTAATCATAACAACTATCACAAGATTTATATAAGGTGCAATTTAAAACAAAACATAATAGCAGCAAAACAATTTGAGTTTGCAATTGAAATGAGACCTCTAATATAAACAACTTGACATAATAGAAACTTATAGTCTAAATTTAAAGTAATTGTGCAACTGGTTTAAACACAAAATATCTTATTTGTGCGGCTAGAGAACTTGATTTAATTTTGTCCAAAAAAATGTTGGTCTTAGAGTGTTCCTTGGATCTAAGTTGATCCAATTATTACTCTTTATTTTTAGACTTAGCTTGGAATATATTAATTTATGTGCTAAATTGTTGTATAAAAAGACAAATCTCAATTCACTTTTATTTATTTATAATTAAAAGACTGCATTTATGTTTTGGAAGATATAAACTAATTTTAAGATTGTGTAATCAATTATATGAAAATATAGGTCTTTACACATGTATCATTGTATATTATAATTTAGTACATTTCTTTGTTTGTTTGTTTTCATTATTTTCATAGATTTTGATTCCTTTGAATTATTATCATCCACTTTCGATCAACCAAGGTTATATAAGTACGTGTTGAGATCTATAATTTCAAGGAGATAAATTATGGAAGCAATGCTCTACACCCGAACAAGTTGGAAATCTCAACATCTTGAAATTATTTCTTACATATCAAAGTTAATATTATGTGTGATTTGAACCCAAATGAGTACCGTGAGACTTGGGAAATATCTGACTCGAGCAATTTTAAGTACATGTGAACTTGAGGCTTTTGAAAAAGAGGACCATCAACTAATAGTTAATATCAAATGTATGTGCTATTGAATACTAAAAGCCCACATTAGAAGTCTCATTAAAACCATGGTAATTGAGGCATTTTTTACAATGCTTGGCAATGCCTACAAAGATTAATTGGAACTATCACATGGATAAACTGTAATAGGTTCATTTTAGAGGTTAGTGGCATTGGGAAATGGAGGATTCCCATAATCTCAAGTTAGCTTCTCACTTTGAGATGGTACTTCACATGAGAAGCATTTTCAGAATTTTTTGTTGTATGCTATCTGTTTTCATTTCTTTGTTGATGTTGACAAACTTGAAGAATGTAATTATTGTGATTGGCTTTCATCCTAGGAAATTAATTTTAATGGTTGTTTGTGGTCCAAAGATTAAAAAATTACTTAGTTTGTTCTTGTAAAGGAATAAAATCATTGGGCACATAAGCTTTTGGATTATGATATGATTTGATGAACTATAATTGATTGAATGTTTGAAGATGTTAAGTTGATGATCACCAAGATACAGAAAGTTAATGCAAGACATTAAATCAATTAATGTATTGTATTGTCATTGATGTCAACTTGATATAATCTGTATGGTCATGTAAATACTGCTAAAAGACTTCAAAGAACCAATGAATCAAAGGTTATGCTATCAGTAATGCATAAAAGTTAAGTATTCACAAAGTGACCGTATACACCGACGGATTGCACACCGATGGACAAAGTAAACCAATGAGAGAAAAGTCATAGTGTTACCCGACGAGCAAAAGCACAACATTACCGAAGAGAAAAGTCACAGTGTTACCCAATGAGAAAAAGTACAATATAACTCAACGGACAGATTTACAGTGTTGCCCGATGGATAGACAATAGGATGAAGATCCCGAAGATAACTGAAGTCTCACTGATGGAATAGTCAGTTGTCACCGACGACTAAATGAAGTATTGACCAACAGAACAAAGAGTTCAGAAATGACAAAAGGCTTAGCTGTCAAGAGCTAAATATAGACTTAACTGGTACTTATCATTGTTTTAATCGACAAAATAAAGCTAGAGATAAGTAAAGGATTTAAAGTTGCTTTGTCCAGCTGGCAAGAAGATCTCTACGAGATAAAATAGGAGTTTCATTTTAAATCTAATTGGCGAGAATTATGGATCACGCCAAGATCAAGAAAGCCAAGAAACGGTGAAATCATGTGTATATAAGAGACAAGCTAATTCAATGTGAATTAGGAGAGTGACAAGAGAATAGATGTTGAAGAGATTTTGAAGGAGAAGAAAGTCTTCATTCAGACCTGATCAATCAAGTTGAGGAAAGAGCTAAATTTTGCAGACACCGACGAACAGTGATACAACATCACAGAGCAGAACAGTGTGGAGCAAAGGTATTGAATTGATAACATTGATTAGAAAGGTAATGCACTTACAATAGATCTGAAAATCTGTAATTCTAGTTGTATATGTGAACAGATCAATTTACTGTTTTAATTTAACCATTGAAGCATCAAGTCTCTTAACCGAGCAGGACTTAAAAGTCTTTTCTAATTGAGATAGATCCCAGGGAGTATCAAAAAGTTTGATCATACAAAGTAGCATTGGATATGCCTGATACCTATTGACAGGCCAAGTGAGTGTTTGATCAAAGATGGTAGCATTAGATGCCAGATACTAAGTGACAAACTATTCATTTAAATCCTCTAAAAAGGTCACACCTAACAGTGTGTTTGTAACCTTTAACAGGGTTGGCTCTTCATCGAGCTCACTTTAGAAGAGTAAAAATTTGGGTTATCGGTCCCAGTGGTTTTTCCCTTAACAGGGTTTTTGCGTTAAAAATCTATGTGTTAATGTGTTTATGAGTCATTACTTTATTATTTTGCATTTCACATAAGTAAATCTAGATTGATCAGTATACACTAGTTATTTACTGTATTTCGGTAGATAGAAAGACTACTTATCGGAAAACATACAGTAGAAGGTTTTACAAAGCATTCCGACAAGTAGTAATTTGACATAAGTATTTCAAGGCAATCATCTTGTAGGATTGAATATAACTGGAGGCTAAATAAATGTGGTAATAAGTTTTTTGGGTTGATTTAAGGATTAATTTTTGAGGCCACTGATTCACCCCCCCCCCTTCTC
>MU226871.1:560124-584928 GCA_018584345.1 Thuja plicata
AACAATAATAGCAAAATTCAATAATAGAAAATTCAAAATATATTAAAACTATATAAATGTAAAAAGTTGTGAAAAAATAAAGTGTTATTATTGGACAATTGAAATGAAAATATCTCTCCACAAAAAAACAAAAGCCTCAACCCACTACTGTAGCGACATTCAGCCAATAAAAAGAAAGATAAATAATTTCTCTTACAATATAGAAAAATCAAAATATATTAAAACTATATCAATAAAAAAGTTTTTGAAAAATACAATGTTCTAATTGGACAATTAATAGAAATAGTAGCATTGCATTGAATGCTATAATATCCAGGAACTAATAATACAACTTCAAGGAGTGAAAAAGTTAACTTTGTCTTCCAAATGGCCCACAAGAGTATTTATTATTATATTTATTACAAGGGTTCTTATTTCTATAAAGGGATGACAATGACTCTCCCTTGATTAAATTTCCATTACACTTGTTTTTCAAACTATTCAAGTCATATGGTATAATTTGTATTTGTATAGTACTTACAATGAAGCACTTGTAAGATATATATAAAAAAATTGGGTTCCTTATATTGATTTATCTATAAATATGGTTTATAAATTCACGTTACTCTTTGTGCTATATTAAAAATTACATACCCTGCAATCATCGTGTTATGTTTTGGTCTCACCTTAGAGTTCGTAATGATTAGTGTTGTTTTTAGGTTTATTTGGCCTCATACCTAGCCTTATCATACCCTTAGTGCCAATTTTAGTCTTGTGATTTTGTATCTCTTTACCTTTTTTGTGTTAGCCAATGCGATTTGTTTATTTGTATCATGTCACTATATATATCATTCCTAGTGTTTATTTTGAAAATTATTCTTAGACCCCAAAATGATATGCAAATTTCCATGCATCATACAAATGTCTACATCATGCTAGTGTCCACTAACATTTTAATGCATCACACTAACATCCACTAACGTTTCAACTATATAACAATTACTTTTTTTTCAATCTTGCAACCTCTCTTAAATTAAGCATACATAATAACACCTCTTCGATGAATTGCAATAGCCAACTCAAGATGTTTTCCTCTTTTTCTTTCATTCTAGCTTTGTTCTTGAATTAACCATTCAATATTTCAAGTATTTCTTCTTTGAGAATTTTGTTGTGATTGTGAAGCAACCTTTTAGCATTATGGGTTTCTTGAGAGAGTTGCACATCCCAACATTAGTCCTCTTGTCTCTATTCCAATCTTGATGATATTGCATGTGTGATCTCAAAACGATTGGTTTATCTCCATTCCAACAAATAAGGTGACTTGGTTCAAAATTCATTCTTTACTTTCATGCTCCTTATTGGTATCTATACTCTTATGTGTATCTTTTATTGTTGGTATAAGGATCTCCATTTTCGTGTTCCATTATTGTATTCACAAGTTTATCAATCTATATAGACCTAGGATTAGATAATTCTAACTTTATTTCAATTTGTTGTTCTTCGACTTCTAGGCACACATAGACTATTTACACAATTTATTTTCTTCATCATCAAATGCTCAAGGAATCCAAAAGGTTAAATGGTGGATTGACCATTCATCACAAGCTCCTAAGCACTCAAAAAAAATCTCATGTCCAAGTTGCAACTCTTAAAAAACATTCAAATGCATGCACATTTGCTTCTACCTCTTGCCTTGTTCATTTTGATTTTTATTCTATTTAGCTAGTTTATCTTCATTTTGATCATTTATGTTTTATATAGAATTCCCCTTCCTCGTTGATGTGATTCTCCACCTCTTATTATGTAAAAAAAAAATCTAGGAAAATATTTGAGTTTTGCAATTTTCTCAAAAAATAGTGCACCACAGACATTTGTGCAAAACAATCATGTTTGAAATAATAGCATTGTGAGGTTGATGATCATATACATCTTGAATTATTCTTTGTTGTGACATTTTTTACTTTTAATCAAATTCTAGTAATCAACCTTTATAACTATGGTCTATCTCTTCCCTCTTATTTGTATATAGGTTTCCTCTACCTTGGAGATCATATGTTATATTTTATGGTTCCAAATTCCTTGGAAAGTGTCCCTAGGAACTTAAGGTTTACTGTAATAATTTTTACTATTTATTCTCACAGTTGTTTGTAATAGATTCATAAGGGGTGATGGGCTCAACTATTAGTGGTAAAGATAACAAGTGAAGAGGATAAATTAGTGATTATTAGGATTCTCCAAATGGTTTCTTGGAAAGAGGCACTAGTTATCTCCTAGTATTCCATAATTTATTATATTTAGTGTAATGTTTCACTTCCAAGTTTGGGTGCCCAAGTTGGAGGGAAAGTCTTGGAGCCAAAACTAATGTCCTTTCACATTTCAAGGAGGTGAGGTATTTGATGTTTGGAATGAAGAGTCATCATTGGGTGTCATGTTTGGTTCTTAAGACCTGTTTGCAAGTCTATAAAATCAGCTCCTTGGATATAGAAATTGTGAAGAATAGTTGATAAATTACTATGCAAGAATAAGAACAAGTAGGACCATAAAGAGGTTTTTCACAAGTACATAGATGCTACCATATTGGGAAAAAAAATGAAAATGAAAGTGTCTAAGAAATTATAATCTTATTTTAAAGATAATGCATACACTACCTTTCTTCATGGTTTATTTCTCCACATAATGGTTTCTATGGGCAAATCTTGTGTTATGTGGTGCCTTTTGTGTTGCTAAATGGTGTCTATTTGTTGTTATATTATGATTATGAGTTCTTTTATTTATTTGTGTTATAAGTACACATAAGATGGTATTATTGAGAGCTTTATGTTGGCTAATGTTTAGTGTCTTAAAGAATTTTGATCTAATCATGGCAATTTCACATTAAGGCAACTTACATTTTCAAATGTGTAAAATAATATAGATTTTCATATCGTAGTAGTCCAAGCCTTGAACCTCATTCATTAATGTCATAAATTGAGAAAATAAGTCTTTGGTGTTAATTTATTGGATAGAGATTATAATTTTTCAACATTTGGTATCAAATCTTAAGGGTAATTTGGTTTTGGGTATTCCCCTATTTGGACATTTTTAACCTAGAAATCTTGTTAGAATTTATTAGAAGGAATTGATGGTTTTTGGAGGCTTGTGGGTTGCAATGATGCATTATGAGTTAACTTTATTTTCTAGATTTGTGAGATTAGAATCCCTGAGTATTGTCAATGTGATCTATGTTAGGCATTGGAAGCTCATGTTTATGGATAATCTTCGAGTTGGTTATTCTTTGATATCTTGATGCTCTTGTTTAGTGATTTTGTTCATTTTTCTTGTGGTCATGTGTAGTGAGAAGGTATTCATGTTGGATGGTTTCTTCTGACATCCTATTCACATTAATATACACTATTTGGAGTAAGAAATGGAGTGCTAATGTTGGCTTCATTATTTTAGCCCATGGTTATATGAAAGCATTGGAAGATAAGTTGCTAACATATTTGTGAGTTGTGAAGCTGATGTATCATCTTAAAATGGAAGCACTTCCATGTTAAGAATGTTTATCCCTAATTAGGGGGTGTTTTTGACCATCATCATATTGTCCCCTCATTTATGCACCCTCTCATGCTTTTGTGCCTATTTAGGACCCTGATTGGGCCTCTCCAGACACTATCTATCCCATCTGGCACATTTTCCAGGGGTTTTGACTTCCTGGGTCAAGGTCGACCTTGATTTTGACCCAGGTCCCCCTTTCCAATTTGAAAGTTTGTCGGCTGTCAGGGGTCATTAAAAGTTCATTTCCCACTTCCGGGTCATCTATTTTGGGTTCCGAAGAAATGACTCTTAAATTATATTTAATATAGGTCCTCTTTTAGGGGTATAAGTCTAATTGGAATTTAATTCTCCTATGTAGGCCTCTCTAGAAGATTGTGCCCTAGATTCATATATAAGGAAGCCTTCTCCTCTCATTTTCTCTAACCAAGCATAAGCATTAACCATCAACTAAGCAAGAATTTTACATGTCCTCAAGCTTTCAAAGTTAAATCAAGGTTTTCAAGTCTTCCTCTCAAGCATTCAAATTATCCATTGAAGATCAAGGATTCAAGCATTCAAGCCTTTGAAGGGATTTGGTTCAATCATTCAAGATTCATCATTCAAACCCTAGATCTATCCATCATGGTGGTGTGATCTTCCTTCAGGATCCTTTGTGCATCCTCAAGATTCATCCATTATCCCTTCAAGGTGGATTCCAAGAATACAATCATGGAGGTTTATGGTTTCTAATATTGAGTCCAAGATTTCATATTTACATACTTGTTTACATTCAAAATACAATTGCATATCTATTGAATATCATAGCTTCATTGTTAGATTTATTTCTACTACTTGCTGGCATTCTCTATTTCAATTATTGATTCAAGGTTAATTCCTAAATCGGGGTTTGACTAAGGAAAAGCCCTCACCCCAAACAAAAAAACCATTTTTCTTTCATGGACGGGTTCAGAATAGCGAATTGGAGTGTAGATTTGGATACCCTTTTCGGCAAGCTATTGAGACCCGGAAATAGATTTTCTGTCAGAGATTTTGGGTCAGAATCAACATTCTGTTCTGAGTTAGAATCAGAAATTATGGGTCAAAGGTGAAATTCATTTCTGGGTCAGAATCAACATTTTTTTCTGGGTCAGAATCAGAAATTTTGGGTCAAAGGTGACATTCACTTTTGGTTCAAAATCAGAACTGAGCCATATTAGAAAAGATTTCTAGGTTTTCTTTGTCTCTACATTTATGTTCCAGATCTGGTGGCAGATTTTCTAGAAACTCAGTGCAGGCACCGAAAACAACATTCTTCAGATCTGTAGCATTTTGAGGTTAGTACTGTTGAAGACAATTATTCAATTGTATATTGTCATTGATGTTACACATGTATTTACACTTATGTAGTGATGTTACACAAATGTCTACATTCAGACCAAGCGCATTTGGTGAATAGAATGAGTTATTTAGTGTTGACCGAGTTCAGTTGGGCATTGAAAGAAGTTCAGTGTTGACCGAGTCACTTGGGCATTTCAGTCTTGGTCGGGCATTCAGTCGCAGCTGACTAACAGTGATTTATATTCTATAATTAATTGGTTATATGAGGCTGACTGCATTGTGATTTATTATTTAGAAGTATATTCAAGACAACTTGACAGGTCTTACCATATAAATGATAGGTCAAGTTTGGATTGAATGTGAGTGAGAGAGCAAGAAGAAGATAAAAGGAGAAGTGTAGAATTTTGTGATATGAAGAGTAAAGGTGAAATCAGACAAGATTCTGATTGAGTATAGATCACTCAGAGCTACAATAGAACATCTAATCAGCAAGGATCCAGTTATAATCAGAACAAAGATCCGAATCAGCAAAGACATTTGCTTACACATATAGGTCAATTCATTGTTACTTTCTAACAATTGTAGCAGTGATCTAAAATCACTTAACAGTCTTTTTGTAAATCCTCTCACAAGGTAGCATTTCTATGTTGAAGTGTTAAATACCTCTAACAAGGCCACTCCTCATAGGGTGATTAAATCCTTTAACAATGTCACACCTAACATTGTGTTATTGTAACCTTTAACAGGGTTGGCTCCTAACAAGGCTCACTTCAGAAGAGTGAAAAACAGTAACTAGTTACATTGGTGGGTTTTTCCCATATTGGGTTTCCACGTTAAATCTAAGTGTCACCTGTGTATATGTTTTTTTTTTATGGTTTATGTTTTTTCACTTAATCTCTAAAGTATAATTGCATTGGATATTACAAATATTGCTTTGACACCCGAGTTACAAAATAATATCTTAATTAACCGAGTGACAGTGTTGAAGTATTTAAGAAATCTAAGGGATAAAGGATTTGTTTTGGAGTAACTGATTCACCCCTCCCCTCTCAGTTAATTATCTCATTTTCAACAATTGGTATCAGAGCTTCAAGTGCTTTCAGAGAAGGTTTCAAGGCCTAAGCTAAAGATAAAAGATGTCTTATAGAAGGGAGATCCCTAAGCTAAACAAAGACAATTTCCTAGCATGGCAGGAGCTGATGAAGCTACATCTATCTACTATCGAAGATGCTAGTCTGCAATTTTTGGAGAGAAAATTTGTGGAACCAATAGGGACTATGACTGTGGAACAGATGATGGAATGAAAGCATCACAAGATAATAATGATTGACATAGCTTCTTCACTCAACTACTCAAAATTTGATGAAGTCAAGGATTTCCCTATAGCCTATGATACGTGGAAGAAATTACAGGACATTCATGGAGGAGATGAAAATGTAAAGAGAGCCAAAGTAGAAAGTCTAAGAGGATGATTTGACTAGATGAAAATGAAAAAAGGAGAAGACATTACAAGATACAGTGATAGAATCAAGAAGATTGTGAGTTCCATCAGAGCTGCAAGTGGAATAATTGAAGATACAACAGTGGTCAGGAAATTAATAAGAACCTTACTTCCTATCCATGCTATTAGAGTTTCATCCATTCAAGAGATGAGGTGAAATAAAGATATAACTCTGGATACATTAGTGGGAGGCTTAAAACTTTTGAGCTGGAAAAATTTGACAATTACTCTCCTAGCTCTAGCAATCTTGAGTCTGCATTCAAAGAGAAACTGAACCTTGGTAAGAAGGATGGATACTCAAAAGGGAAGTAGATTGAAAGTGACAGTGATGATGAAGATCTTGAGATCATTGAAGCATTACTTGCAAGAAGAGTTTTAAAAGGAAAATACAAAGGAAAGATACCATTGATCTGTTTCTCATGCAATGAGGTTGGTCACATTGCTGCAAAGTGTCCAAACAAAGAAGACAAAGATGAGAAAAAGTTCAACAAATTCAAAGGCAAGAAAGATTTCAAGAACTAAAAAAGCTACAAGGATAAAGGTAAGAAGTCTTGTTATATTGCTAAAGATTCTGACAGTGATGAAGAAGAAGAAATGGTTTATATTACTGTTAAGGATGAGTCTGATGAAGAAGATGAAAAGACAACACTTTTCTCACACATCAATAAAAATGACACATGGATAATTGATAGTGGTTGTTCTTATCACATGACTGGTGATAAGACAAAGTTTGAAAATCTTGAACACTATGATGGTGGGAGTGTCAGTTTTGGGAATGATGAACCTTGTCCTGTAAGAGGAAAAGGTTGCATTGTTATGATAGAAGGAATAAAATGTGATAATGCTTATTGGGTTGAAGGATTGAGGAGAAATCTACTCAGTGTAGCACAGCTGAACAACATTGGCTTCAAGGTAGAATTCATGAATGGTAAGGCCAAGCTCCTGGATGGTAAAGGGAACCTAGTCAGAATTGGCAGACAAACAAAAGGTAATCTATTCTATCTTGATCTCACTATAGGTTCTTGCTATATTGCACAAGTAGAAGAAAGTTGGTTATGGAATAAAAGGTTGTGTCATGTAAAATTTGATAATCTAGTAAACATAAGCAAGAACAGGAGAGTTAGAGGTATTCCTATTCCAAAGAAACCTGAGTTAGCAATATGCAAACAATGTCAAATCGGAAAGATGAGCAAGACTAGTTTCAAAAGCAAGAATTACAATACTGATGAAGTATTGGAATTGGTACATACTGACCTATGTGGACCAATTGGAACAACATGCTATCCTGGAGAGAAGTATTTCATTCTATTTATTGATGATCACTCCAGAATGATGACTATCATGTTTCTTAGAGAGAAATTAGAAGCTTTTCAGAAATTCAAGTGGTATCTTGCAAGAGTTGAAAAGGAAACAGGAAAGAAACTAAAATGTAAGATTTGACATAGGAGGAGAATTCATTTCTAATGAGTTCAATGAATTTTGTAATGAGAGAGGAATCAAAAGATAGGTATCAGCCCCTGGTACACCACATCAAAATGGAATAGCAAAGAGAAGAAATAGATCCATCATGGATTGTGCCAGAACTCTAATGATTGAAAAGAATGTTACTGCCAAATACTTGAAGGAGGCCATTAGCACTATAGTGTTCACCTTGAACCAAGTTCAATTGAAGAAAGGTAGTAACTATTGGGATTAATGGGAAGTAGTACTGAGAGGGGAGGGGTGAATCAGTACCTCTAAAACTTTTAACACTTTTCTCCTTTCAACATTAGTAAACAATCTTTACTGTATTACCGACCATATATGATGTTCTTTCTTATGCATGCAGTATTAATTCATAAACTTAATTATATGCAACTGTAGACATCCAAAAATATTAATATTATTTTCCTTCTTATTCCTCTAACTATTTAATTCAATCAATTAAATAGTTTCATTTACTAGTATTTATCAATAGCTTAAATACTATTCTAATGTATTTCATTTAAATACATTTGTCTCATGAAATTCACTTTTTAATAAATTTACATTTATTAAATCCTCCATATTCCCAATTCTTCTAAACCATGATTTATTCAAATCTAATTTGAATTATAATCCAAACCCTAGCTAGGAACCTATTAATCCAACCTAGACAACCTACCCTATTCCCATCACCTCATTTCCTAAGTATATTTACCCACCTAACTGTCCTTTAATCATGCTTAATGGGTGATTCCTAAATGTTTTAAGGCTAATGGAATGCTCACCCACATGGGAAAATTCTTCCCAAAATGGGCACCCATCCCTCTTAATTTCTTCTTACAACTTTGTCTCCCACTTGGAAATGTTGAGCCACTCAACATTTAATGCCAAGTTTGACCCAAAATTGGCCATCCCCTCAAAGCCTATGTGTCCCTTATGTGACTCTTATGTGGATGCCACATAGATGCCACATCATCCAAGCCTCTTCCTCTCTCCCAAAACTCTATAAATAGAGGCCTTCACCTCTTCATTTGGCATCTCTCATATTTGCATTGTTATCATGCTAACATAGCTCTAGATTTCATATTTTCATATTCTTTTAGTCTTTCACGCTTAATTCACATAGATATCACATGTTAGGCTTCAAATTTGGTGAATGAATCTTATCTTCAATCTAGTATATGCATATCATCTTCATAGTTAGTTTAGATCATCATTTGAAGGATTTGAGACTAGTTCCTTATACTAGCTCTTGAATTGCTTCATTTGTTTCCATGCTTGCATTCCATTTGGGGATCCATTATATTTAGTGTGTTTGAGAGAGCACACCTACATTCCATCAAAAGAACAAATCAAACAAGTTGATTAGGGTGCTTACTTGTTTTAGTTCAATCTGATGTTATGTTGAGTTCTTTGTTGCTTGCTTGCTATTTCATATGCATTTGAATCGATTATATGTGCTAACCCACTAACGTTTTATGTTTGAGCTTGCTCCCAGCAGATTGAATAATTCCCCATACTAAAAAAAAATTCATACAAACATTCATGAAAGTAATAAACACATAACACAAGATATGATATCACTGAAAAATCCTATTAGGAAGTAAAAACTGCGGTGGGGATGGCACCCACAAAACTTCACTATCTGCAGAATGGAAGGGAGCTAGTAAAGGCTTACAATTTGATCACTTATGATGATCTACCTTGTTATGAGTATTAAAGTGGAGACCTGTTAAGATCTACTCTATTAAGAGCTTTAAGCAACACTAATGAAGTGTGCACTCGGTTAAGAGATTTACAATAGGACTGTTAAGTCCACCTTCCTTGAAAAGATTTCGTAAGTTTACTACACTTGTTAGAATGAGTACAATATGTTTGACCTAACTGTATGCAATCTATAATTATTGATCACATATCCATTAAAGCTCTCATAATATGAATATCACCTATAGTTATTGATTAATACCTTTTCCTGCTCATCGGTAGCCTGTGTTCTGTTCTTGAAACTGAATTGATACATTTCTGTCCTTCTGCATGAATTCTCTTATCTGATCCTTAGATTCTCTCAGTGGCTACAATCATCATCAAACAACATGTTCACAATAGATTGAGCATCTATTTATACAAGTATTTGACCTATTCTAGAATCACACATTACAATGTTAACTCTAGATCCAAGGTATACAACTTGACCTTGATCCTTTAGTTTGCATGTTTTTAAAATAGTTGAACTGATTAAAACAATAATAATTACATTGATTTCTTCGCACATAATGGATTTAAAACAAATCATGAAGCTAAATATAAAACTTCAGTGATTTATCTGACGTGGAAAGTCAAATCCACTTTTTTTCAGGATGTAACTGACTGTCGGTTCTTGACTGTCAGATTGAACTGAAAGTCTATCGGTGTTCCTTTGTTGAACTGATCGTTAGGTTCCCTTCATCTATTGGGTTCCTCCCTTTTCCATTTCATCAAGTTGCACTGTTGGCTACTCGTCGGGTTCCCTTGTCCTTTTTGTCATCAGGTAACACTGAATAGTGTTTTTCAGGATGCTTTGTACTTTGCAGTATCGGGTAACCTTGGCGTCGAGTAGTGTTGTGCCCTATTTGTCAGTGTAGTGTAAACTGATGGTGTAGATCATTTTTTTCCTTGTATATACTAATGGAAAAATATAATGCCTTCAATAATAGGACACCTTTTGAATTATGGTATGGCTATAAACCTAATGTTCATTATTTCAAAGTATTTGGAAGTAGATGCTACATCTTGAAGGAGATAAGAAATGGAAAACTAGATGCAAAAAGTGATGAAGGAATATTCCTAGGTTACTCATGTAAAAGCAAAGCATACAAATGTCAGAGTCTTACTACTCATAAAGTCGTAGAAAGTGTACATGTCAAGATTGATGAGTTTGCAGAAAAATGTGAAGAGAAGAGAAGTAAAGAGCTTGAAGACTACAGGAACTTTGTGTATTATGAACCTAATACTATACCTATGTCTCGAGCAATGGTGATGGGACAACAAAACTGTCGACCACTGAATATACTAGTACAAACTGTGCAACCCGAGTTGTTGGTAGAAGAGACTGAGTCACAAACAGAGGGAACTGAGTCACAAGCAGAGGGAGCCAAGTCATAGATGGAGGAACCTGAGTCACAAACAGAGGGACCTGAGCATCAGACAGAGGAACATGAAAGAATGTTTGAGAATGATAGACCTAGTGGATCAAGTCCAGAATCTAGACTAAAGGATCCAATACTTTAAAAATATGTTAAAAGGAATCATGCACTTGAGAAGATAATTGGAGATCAGGTAGAAGGTGTAATGACAAGGAACAAACTCAAAGGTACATTCTTACTAAGTGAATTTGAACCTAGAACTGTTAAAGATGCATTGAATGATGAAAGTTGGATAGAAGCAATGAATGAAGAAATTGAGCAGATTGAGAAGAAAAAAACTTGGACTCTTATGCCTAGGCCAAAGGACAAGAATGTGATTGGAACCAAGTGGGTTTTTAGAAACAAGATGAATGAAAATGGTAAAGTTTCTAGAAACAAGACCAGACTAGTTTGTAAAGGATATGCTCAAGAAGAAGGTATTGACTATGGAGAAACTTTTGCTCATGTTGAAAGACTTGAAGGAGTCAGAACTCTACTAGCATATGTTGTACATAAAGGATACAAAGTATATCAAATGGATGTGAAATCTGCATTTCTGAATGGAATCCTAGAAGAAGAAGTCTACATTAAAGAACCTAAAGGATTTGTTGATCCTAGAAGAAGGAATATGGTTTTCAATCTGCACAAAGCATTGTATGGACTAAAGCAAGCACCCAGAGGCTAGTATGAAAGATTGCATAGCTATCTAGTTAGTATTGGATTTCAGAGAACCAATGATAATAGTAGCCTGTACATCAAAGAAGGACCATAGAACAAAATATTGTTAGCAGAGATATTAGTTGATGACATATTATTCACTGGTTATGATGATCTATGCAAAGCATTCTCTGTTGCTATGAGTAAATAATTTGAGATGTCTATGTTTGGTGAGATCAAATTCTTTGTTGGATTACAAGTACATCAAATGAAGGATGGTATCTACATTACTCAATCAAAATATATCAAGGAGATACTTAAGAAATTTGGTATGGAAGATTCCAAACCTGTTGGAACACCCATGTGTACTGAGCAAAAATTGTCTAAAGATGATGTCAAAGGAGGTAGATCAGGCCAACTACAAATCCATGATTGGAAAATTGCAATATGTTATTCACACCAGACCTGATACTGCATTGGCAGTTGGTATTTTTGCAAGATTTTTAGCTAATCCCATAAATAATCACCTAATGGCAATCAAAATAATTATGAGATATATGAATGGTACTGAAGACTATGGTTTATGGTATAAGAAAGGAGGAAACTTTGATTTAAAGGCATTCACTGATGTTGATTGGTGGTGCAGGAGCACCCTAAGGTCTTTAGGAAGATCTCTAGTCATTTTGGCTTGTAGGTTGGTTTGGCCAACCATCCATTAATAAGGACTATGTTATAAAGTCCCTAGTGTGTTTTAGGTGTGTTATAGTGTTAGGAGAGATTAGGGTTTGTGAGATGTTGTGCCAAGTTGATTCTAGGGGTCTAGAACCTAGAAGTCAACCAAAAGGTCAAAGGGTTGACCAAAATTCCAAAAATGAGAGATTTTAAAGTTTTTATTGTTTTCAAGTCATTTGAGATCATTTGGTAAGGTTTGACACCAAACAGGGCCATCAAAGTTGAGAAAGTGTCATTTTGACAAAAGTTGTCAAAGTTGTCATGACAACATTTCCTAGATTTTAGGAATCAGATTTTATGATGCCCAAATCCCGACCAGAGGGTCTCAACATGTGGGATGAGACTATATAAGGTTACTACAACCCTAATCTGATAGTGAGATTTCATTATGTATGGACTGGTTAATGAGAAGGAGCAATTTACAGTGTAATTAACATATAGAGCCATCATCCAACACTTTTATGGATTGAATGGATTGAATGAAAGAATGGAGAGTGTTTGAAATGTAATTCCTTATATCTTTGTGGCATTGGCTTAGTTAATTGTTCTTTCTGGTTAGCTTTTGTTTAATTCTTTGTATTTTGTGAGTTCACTGGCCAGTTTTGGTCCAATCATGTAAAAGATGGCTTTTCTTGGTATTCATGTGGTCCAAATTCCCATGAACACTTGGAATCCATTAAAGCCTTGTATATAATCTTTAGATATGGTGTGTGGAGTGTGTGTATGTAGGGTAATCATGAGAACATTCAGTCCCTAGGCGAGTACTGGTTATTCTGGCTAGGGTAATTGAACAGTGCAGAGGCAATGGAGGTTTCTAAGTGATTGGTATGTGCCAATAAAGGAAATAGGAGTGTGAGGGAATGAAGTGAAAACATTTTTATGGAAGGAGAAGTTATGAGGAACTCAACTGATCAGTTAAAAAAGTTCAAGAAACCAAACCAATCTTCATGCCCTAGAAACCCTTATTTTTAGGGGTTTGGTAGAAGTCCACTATACGAAAAGTGTAGGAATGGGAGACCTAGAAAATATCTAAGGTTAGGAAAAACCCACAAATAATATGTGATCATATTCTAGGGGTTTTGAGGGATTTTTAGAGTAAATCCAACTTTTCAGTGTTTAGGAGGGCTAATTGGCCTAAAAAGGCTACAAGGCCTAAAAGACTAGAATCTTGAACCCGATTGGAATTAGGTTGAAATATCCTCAAGATTGGATCAAGGGGTGTTGAAATGACATAGGAAAGAGTCAAGGAACCAACTCACAAGAGGGAATGTCAATTGGATGGTTAGGTGATCAAGGAAGCCATGAAAGAGTAAGGCTATGGAGAAGGGTTAAGTGAAGTGTTTGAAGTTGGTGGAGAGCTCCTAGTGTGTTAGAGGATCAGAGAGGTATCCTCTAGTTAGGGTAGTGATAGAAACCCTAAGGAATACCAAGAGAAGGTCTTGGAGAGAGAAAGAAATCTCTAGGAGAGGATCTCCCCACCAATTGGGTTGGAAGTGTCAATGACATGAAAAGCACCAGTGGTGGAGCTTTCTTCCTTGGAAAGAGGTTAGTGTCTTGGACTAGAAAGAAACAAAATTGTATCTCTCAGTCTACAACAGAGGCAGAATATGTTGCTGCAATAGTGAACTATTTAAGCATCATATGGATCAAGCAGTTGTTGTCAGGAATGAAGGAAGAAGTAAAAGAATCATTTATTATCTACCGTGACAACACAAGTGCCACTAACATTTCAAAGAATCCCGTGATGCACACCAAAACCAAGAATATAGCAATAAAGTATCATTTTTTGAGGGAATTGGTATAGAATAAAGAAGTAATGTTGGAATATGTGAATAACAAAGAATAAGTTGTAGACATATTCACCAAACCTTTACCTAAGGATGCATTCTTATGTCTTATAGGAAAGCTAGGGGTGCTTCCCCTAACTAAAGCTCACTAAAATATAGTTTAGTGATGCAACAACCTGAGCGACAGTGAAGATCTATCAGTTGATTTAGGTACATCAGAGCACATTGTAGATGAATTTGTACATTCAAGTACACTACAATTACAAAGTGAAATAGTACTAACTATTGATATTTGTGGAGATGGTGTCTTTGGCATCTGTTGTCAAAGAGGGAGAGTTTTCTATAATACATAAGAATAAGATAAAAGAGGGAAAGTTTTTCTATACTATAGTAAGAGGGAGATTTTGATGTCAGAGGGAGTTTTTGGATGAGAATCATAATGAAGCTAAAGACATTAATAAAATTTTATGTTGCTCTATAATTCTTTGTATTATGACATATTGTGTTGCCATCAATGCCAAAGAGGGAGATTGTTGAAGACAATTATTCAATTGTGTATTGTCATTGATGTTACACATGTATTTACACTTATGTAGTGATGTTACACAAATTTCTACATTTAGACCGAGCACATTTGGTGAATAGAATGAGTTATTTAGTGTTGACCAAATTCAGTCAGGCATTGAAGGAAGTTCAGTGTTGACCGAGTGAATCAGACATTTCAATCTTGGTTGGGCATTCAGTGGCAACTGACTAACAATGATTTATATTCTATAATTAATTGGTTATATGAGGCTGATTGAATTGTGATTTATTATTTAGATGTATAATCAAGCTAACTTGATAGGGTTTACCATATAAATGATAGGTCAAGTTTGGATTGAATGTGAGAGAGAGAGCAAGAAGAAGAGAAAAGCAGAAGTGTGGAATTCTGTGATATGAAGAGTGAAGGCGAAATTAGACAGGATTATGATTGAGTACAGATCACTCGAAGCTGCAATAGAACATCTAATCAGCAAGGATCCATTTATAATTAGAACAAAGATCTAAATTAGAAAAGACAGTTGCTTACACATACAGGTCAATTCATTGTTACTTTCTAACAATTGTAGCACTGATCTAAAATCTCTTAACAGAGTAGACTTAACAGTCTTTTTGTAAATCATCTCACAAGGTAGCATTTCTATGTTGAAGTGTTAAAGACGTCTAACAAGGCCACTCCTCATAGGGTGATTAAATCCTTTAACAAGGTCACACCTAACAATGTGTTATTGTAACCTTTAACAGGGTTGGCTCCTAACAGGGCTCACTTCAGAAGATTGAAAAACAATAACTAGTTACATTGGTGGTTTTTCCCATATTGGGTTTCCCCGTTAAATATTGGTGTCACCTATGTATATGTTATTTTTTTTATGCTTTATGTTTCTACACTTAATCTCTAAAGTATAATTGTATTGGATATTATAAATATTGCTTTGACACCCGAGTTACCAAAGAATATCTTAATTAATCGAGTGACAATGTTAAAGTATTTAAGACATCTAAGGTACAAAGGATTTGTTTTGGAGTAACTGATTCACACCTCCCCTCTCAGTTACTTATCTCATTTCCAACAAGTACTTGTCCTCAATTTATTTCAATTAATGTTTTTAGTCTTCCTAAATCTATCACACATTCTCTTCTATAAAACAAAATCTAAGGTCTTCCGCTTTATTCTCATTTCCAATTGATTGATTCATTTATGCATTGATCCTTCCTTTGTGTATTTGAGGTTAGAAGGAACATCTTATCTTCCTTAAACATCACATTCAATATGCATATATATAACAATACACATCAACCCCCATTTTTATCCTTTACATTTTGGTGAACCTGACGTGAACACCTCTTTCTTCTTGGTGTTAGATGCTTTGCCTCTTTTCCTTAGAGACTGGCTTTTCCTTACCTTGTGAAGTAGGTATCCTCTTTCTCTTCCTTATCCTACCTAGTAGGTATTCATGATAAGGAGGGGGGAATATATAGGGTCTCCCTTATACTTTATGATGTATTTCCTAAATCCAGTTGTTACCGACAGCTAGCTTGACTGTGCTCTAAGATCTCTTGCACAGACCTTATAGGTTATTTCTTCACCCTAGCTTGAGGAAGTCACTAAGATCTTCACCTCAAGTGCCTTGGACCAAGCTTACACTGTAAAGCTACTATTTCATGCTATAGAACCTATTAGGATAGATTCATTCCCCAAGCTAAACCGATGGTTTTCCTCTGAGGAACACAATAACACATACTGCACACAGAATCCATTAAATATGTTCTTTCTTATTCACAAGAACTAAACTATTATAGGATGATACGATCTATGTCTATCTTCTCTTCTAATCTATCTCCCTCTATATATATATATTACAAAAGCTTTTCAACTATATATACATCCATCAAAATATCTCCCAAAATATGTGATACTCGTGGACAACTTCAACCACCCTGCAAAGGTGGCCAAACTGCAATAAATGACCTTCCAAAATAGGAATAGGTGTCCCTGATCCTTTCAAGAAAAAATGACATGTAGAGAGTTGTCACAAATGACCCAGATGGTCACAAATGTCACATCCACATTTCTTGGGTCGTTAACCAACATTACAAAGTGCCAGTGTTGACTTTTTTACCGATAGCCAGCTTGACTGTGCTCTAAGGTCTCTTAAACAGACCTTATAGGGTATTTCTTCACCCTAGCTTGAGGAAGTCACTAAGATCTTCACCTCAAGTGCCCTGGACCAGGCTTACACCATAAAGCTACTATTTCATGCTATAGAACCTATCAGGATAGATTCATTCCCCAAGCTAAACCGATGGTTTTCCTCTGAGGAACACAATAACACATACTACACACATAATCCATTAAATATGTTCTTTCTTATTCACAATAACTAAGCTATTATAGGATGATACAATCTGTGTCTATCTTCTCTTCTAATCTATCTCCCTCTATCTATATATCTATTACAAAATCTTTTCAGCTATTTATACATCCATCAAAATATCTCCCAAAATATCTAATACTCGTGGACAACTTCAACCAAAGGCAACCAAACTGCAATAAATGACCCTTCCAAAATAGGAATAGGTGTCCCTGATCCTTTCAAGAAAAAATGACACGTAGAGAGTCATCACAAATGACCCAGCTGGTCACAAACATCACATCCACATTTCCTAGGTTGTTAACCGACATTACCGAGCGCCAATGTTGACTTTTTAGAACAACAGAATCATCATCAGTTTCTAACCCCAAAAACAAACAAAGACACCGGCCATCATCACTGACGAGCATCGCTGACAAACACCACCAACAAGAATCGCTGATGAACACTACCAAACAAGCAGTACCCACGAACAAAAACCGACAGACAAAAACTACGGATAGAAACGAACAAGCATTGCCGATGAACAAAACTCGATAAACATCATGAAAAATAGAGTAACTTAACTTAGGTGCTCCTGCACCACTTTACAACATGCTAAATCCTCAGAAGGTAACACACATAAGTTGCTAAATCCTAAAGAGACACGGATTTTTATCTTTATTTTTATTTTTTCTAAATCCTCGGAAGGTAACACACATAAGTATCTAAATCCTGAAGAGATACACATTTTCCAATATGATAAATCCTTGGAAGGTAATGCACATAATTTTCTAATTCTTAAAAAGACACACATTTTATATTCCATAGTGATACAAGAATGTGGATCTATGGGTATTCCAAAAAATTTGTTAGAAGATGCATTACAATTACAAATCACAGTTCATGGGTAAACCTATTGGGCTCTCCCTCCTTGGTGATTCATGGTAAGGTGGGCATCTTACTAGGTGAGGTAATCACTTTCTCTTTCCTCTCTTTCGCTTTCATGTTAGTAGGATTAGATCATGAAGCTATGTTATTTATAGTGTTTCTCTTGTCTTGCTTATGTAGTCATGTATGTTGTCTATGATTAATTGCTCTTTTCTTTCATATCTTTGTGCATGTATGTTGAGTTAGAATCCTTGGTCTGGGGGCTCATGTCCTTGAATAAGTGATGTTCTACCTCATTGCAATCCACCAGAGTCTTTCTTCTAACTTTACCGCGAATATGTTCGATTTCCATACTCCCACTAAAGTGAGGGCTTAATGTATCATATTAAAATGGAATAAATTCCATGTTAAGAACATTTATCCCTCCTTAGGGGTTTTTTTTTACCATCATCATATTGTCCCCTCATTTCTGCACGCTCTCCTACTTTTGTGTCTGTTTAGGTTCCTGATTGGGCCTCTTCAGACACTATCTATCCCATCTCGCACATTTTCCTGGGGTTCTGACGCCCTGGGTCAAGGTCGACCTCGACCTTGACATAGTTCAAAGTCGACCTCGACCTTCACCTAGTTCAAAGTCAACCTCGACCTTGACCTAGTTTAAGGTCTAACTCAACCTTGATCTAGGTCAAGGTCAACCTCAATTTTGACCTAGGCCCCCCTTTCCAATTTGAAAGTTTTTCGGCTACTAGGGGTCATTAAAAGTTCATTTCCCGCTTTTGGGTCAGCTATTTTGGGTTTTGAAGCAATGACTCTTAAATTATATATTTAATATAGGTCCTCTTTTAGGGGTATAGGTATAATTGGAATTTAATTCTCCTATGTAGGCCTCTTTAGAAGATTGTTCCCTAGATTCATATATAAGGAAGCCTTCTCCTCTCATTTTCTCTAACCAAGCATAAGCACTAACCATCAACTAAGAAAGAATTTTACATGTCCTCGAGATTTCAAAGTTCAATCAAGGTTTTCAAGTCTTCCTCTCAAGCATTCAAATTCTCCATTGAAGATCAAGGATTCAAGCATTCAGGCCTTTGAAGGAATTTGGTTCAAGCATTCAAGATTCATCATTCAAATCCTAGATCTATCCATCATGGTGGTGTGATCTTCCTTCAAAATCCTTTGTGCATCCTCAAGATTCATCCATTCTCCCTTAAAGGTGGATTCAAAGCATAAAATCATGGAGGTTTATGGTTTCTAATATTGAGTCCAAGCTTTCATATTTACATACTTGTTTACATTCGAAATACAATTGCATATCTATTGAATATCATAGCTTCATTGTTAGATTTATTTCTACTACTTGCTAGCATTCTCTATTTCAATTATTGATTTCAAGGTTAATTCCTAAATCGGGGTTTGACTAAGGGAAACCCCTCCCCCCAACAAAAAAACTATTCTTCTTGTAGGGATAGGTTCAGAATAGCGAATTGGAGTGCAGATTCGGATACCCTTTTCGACAAGCTATCAGGATCCAAAAATAGATTTTCTGTTAGATATTTTGGGTCAGAATCAACATTCAGAGATTCTAGGTTAGAATCAAAAATTGTTTGTCAAAGGTGACATTCATTTCTGGGTCAGAATCAACATTTTGTTCTGGGTCAGAATCATAAATTTTGGGTCAAAGGTGACATTCCCTTTTGGGTCAAAATCGGAACTAAGCCAGATCAAAAAAATATTTCTGGGTTTTCTTCGTCTCTGCGTTTCTTTTCACATCCAGTTACAAATTTTCCAAAGACTCAGTGCAGACACCTGAAAATAACATTCTTCATATCTGTAGCATTTTGAGGTTAGTACTTGTCCTCAATTCATTTCAATTAAAGTTTTTAGTCTTCCTAAATCTATCACACATTCTCTTCTATAAAATAGAATCTAAGGTCTTCCTATTTATTTTTATTTCCAATCGATTGATTTATTTATGCATTGATCCTTCCTTTGGGGTTGATCAATTTGGATCCTTCTTTTGTGTATTTGAGGTTAGAAGGAACATCTTATCTTCCTTACACATCACATTCAATATACATATATATAACAACACACATCAAACCCAATTTTTATCCGTTATAGCTGATATATTTTTATATGTTATAAGATCCTAGACTATCTTGTTTTCCTATTGGGTTTAAAGTTTTCTCTTGTTTCAACTACAAGTTTTGTAGCTTTATGCTTATTCTATTATTCGAATGACAAGTTTTGTGTGAATGCCTAGATGTTTAAGTGGACTCAAAAATTTTAGAGATGGTTTTGAAGGTTTTACATATTAACCAAAATTCAAGTATGTAGGTGATAAGTCTGTATTAAGGGTGTTTTAGATGAATATGATAACAAGTTTCATGGATGCTTGGAGGATTTTTATTGATCTATGGTTACTCTTATGTGAGTTTGTTTAGAAAAATGGGTCTAGCATTGAGCCTAGTGTTTGAGTCTTGGAAATCTAGATGTATACCTAATTATCTCTACTCTACATGTTACTAATGTAGTGGTGAAACAATTTTGAATTATTTGAGATTGGAGCACTAGTAATTTATTTTTCCTTAGAGATATTATCTATGTGCAAATATTATAAAATTGTCTTATGAGGATTCTATTTGGTAGGCTTTATTCTTAGTCAAAATAATTATAATTGTATGTTGATTGCAGCGAGAAAAGAGATGGTTATTGGGATTACCTAATATAGTTGCTTGTTTTAATCTACAACAATATTATATGGTGCATGTGAAGTTTTGTTCACTTTTAGTAGAGTTTTGACAATGATATTGGTCATGGTGTCACATATAGCTTTGTATCACTTTGTATGGGAGCTTTATGCAATTACATAATGTTGTCTATTTTATTTTTCTTCAATATTTTGGTTCTAATTTTTTTGTTTTTGCCATGTGTAGCTAGCCATGGATATTATTTAATGAGAAGATGAATGGTCTTTTTCAATGGTTGTTGGTGCCATGACGAGCTCTTGGATTTATCCTTCATATTATAGAGAGAGTTTAATGAGATGTTTAGTTCTACTAAAAAAGGATGTGTGCATTGGTGCATGTGATCTCCAAGGAGGAGATGATAGACCATGATTTCATGTTTGAGTTCCTAATACTATAGTTGAAACTTTAACAATAGTATTGTTGGTTCTCTTTTGTTTTGAGTATGGATCATCTGCTTAGAGATTTATGATCATGTAGGGTTGTGTTTGGAGTGGGCATGAGTTGATTGGTGGATGCTGATGGAGAATAGAGAGACTATGGTGAGGCTAAGAGGTCCATTATTTATGAAGATTATATATTTATATGGTTACTCTTTAAGATGACCCATACCAATAAAAACTAAGGAGCCATAAATTCAATTATGGTCTTAAAGAGAATGTTTCCCTCATTATGAGATTTTATTTCTTGGTTTTGTGTGCCCAAGAAAATTGTGAAGCTCACTGATGA
Source organism: Thuja plicata (assembly GCA_018584345.1). NCBI lineage: Eukaryota > Viridiplantae > Streptophyta > Pinopsida > Cupressales > Cupressaceae > Thuja > Thuja plicata. The sequence goes on from MU226871.1 coordinate 581,521, forward strand.
TTTACATGACATGTGAATTATTTGAGAGGCATTGTCCACTTGAATATTAGATGTGTTCTTTATTTTATATCTTGTATTCTTAAATGAATTATATAAGTTTTAAGGACTTGATATGAAGAACATGAATGGTTTTGTGGATTTTTGTTTTTCTTTATTTTGATCTTGAACTATGGATCTAGTTCTAATGAATAATTTGGAGAGGTATAGGAAATTGTATGTGTTTTTATCATATCTCCATTTATTGTGGAACTAATTGGTTTATTTGATCTAACTTCAGTTTGAGAGGTTTACAATTATTACTGCCATGATTTCATCATATTTTAAATGTTATGTGTAGATATACTTATTCAGGAATGGTGAAGTATATCTAACTTTAAACATATTGGTGCATGTCAGTGTGGAATAGGGATATGGTTTGATTTGCAAGTTCTCTCTGTAGTTAAATTGTTCTTCTTCCTAGACATTGCTATTTAAAACACATTGGATTTGAGATTTATATGGTGCCATGGTGATCACTATTCTTTTGGTCATGTGTTGTTCATTTTTTTGTGCCAACATAGTGTTCTTTTATCTTTTTATTTTATTGAGAGTGAAAAACTTGGGAGAGAAATAGAGAGTAGTGGTGAGTGAGGTATTATAGATTGTTTCATTCTAAAATTTTCATTTATTGTGTGTTTATTTAACACTAGACAAGTTAGCTACATCCTCTATATGAAGTACTATAGACAGACTTGGTATACCTTGAGCTATTTGTGTTGTGGGTGTTTCTAGATATATATCAAGATGTCATCTTTGATATCTTAGTTTTTATTATTATTGATGAGATGATTAATTTGCATGTTTCATTGTATTTGGATCTAAGAGTTATGCAATTGTGTGGCATAATCACCCATTTGATCGCATTAGCATGACTCGGATGTGGACTGTCTATATCTATGATATTGTTTGGGTGTTTGCAAACTTTTTTAGTTGGCATTTTTGTGGTAATGTATGAATTATTATGTCAAATTTCAAATAGGAGGATGGATATCCAAAGACTCGATGAGTCAATTTTTTTGTGGTAATGTATGCATTATTATCTATGATGGTTTGAATACCCTACTTTGAGATATAGTTAGACTCGATGAGTTACAATTTGATGTGGTTGCTATTTTATCTAGTATGATCAAGGCAACCACTCAAAACCTTTGCTATCATTTGAATTTGATGCTTGTGATCATGGAAATATTGGGGCAAATTATGTTAATATATGATATGTTACACTTTGGTATGTTCCTTGTTTGATAATAGGTCACATGATGAGAGTATTTTTTGGGCTTCTACAAGTGGGTTATTAAAAAGAGGCAACATATTTCTCATGTTATTCTATGATTTTTTGCATGCCCAAGTTGGAAGGAAAGTGTTGGATCCAAAATTGGTGTCCTTTTAGATTCCAAGGAGGTGAATCAAAGGTTTGGACCTTTGGAATGAAGAGTCATCTTTGGGTGTCATGTTTGATTACTAAGCTATCTTTGTAAATCTAAAAATCAACTCCTTGGATGTGGAGATTGTGAGGAACAATTGAATATAGAGTTAATCATCAATAACAAAGACAGGTTGGAGCATAAATAGGTTTTTCATAGGTACATAGATGCTACCATGTTATAGAAAAATAGAAGAATGGAAGTGTGTGACAAATTTTAATCTTGTTTCAAAGATAATGCATACTTTGTCTCTCTTCTTGGTGGATTTTTTTCCCACTAGTTTGTCCACATAAATATTGAGTTATGTGGTCTCTTTTATGTCGATGAATTTTGCATTTTTTCTTCTATATTATGGTGATAATTTATTTTATTTATTGATAATATAAGTTCACATAAAGTGGTGTTATTAAGTGTAATGAAGGAAATAGTATTCGCTAGCTTGTCTAAGAAAAATTGGGGCCATGGGCCTATCTCCTCTTACAGTGGAAGGAATATGATCCATAAAGCTTGAAGAGGCTCAAGTGTTGAATAAAAACAATGTTCCTTCACTACTAAGAAATATGATTGAGCAAATATGAATGAAGAATGTGAGATCTAGGACTAGGAAGAGAGAGAAAGGAGCTTTCTACAAAACAAAGATAATTAAAAAACTAAGAACACAATTTTGTGACTGGATCTAGAAAGAAATTGAAGAGACTAACTTGTACACCAGATTATAGCCAAAATTACTTGGAGTGTAGTGGGTGACTAGAATCACCATTGATAGTAGGACACTCCCTTGATGTTCCAAAAAGTGATAAAGAGGCAGTAGATTTGTAGCAGACTATCAAACCTTCCTGTTGCTAAATCTGTAACTCTGTCATCGGTCATTTGCACACAAAAAGAGGGGAAAAGTGTTAATGGAAAGGGGTTGGCCTAAGTCAAACCCATGTATAGGAATTAACATTGAAATAAAATACAAATTGCATAAAAGGAAATGAAGTGTGTTGTAAGTTGTAGAGGCTTGATAAGTGCCTTGCATTTTGATGATACAAATGCACTTGGAATGAGATCAAAAGTGTTGATGCAATAACATGGCTCCAAAAATATTGAGTATAAAATCACAAAATACATGCTTGCATTATGACTGCTAGGCTTGCCACAATGATGAGATGTAATCATTTTTCATGCTTGAGTATGCTCAACTTATCTTTGAAAGCCTGAGACTATGGATGTATGATTGCTTGTCTCTTGACAGGGTATAGATTGTTGGGTCCCAAAATGAGGGAGATATCCTTGTACTTATACCCCACTTAGCCATTTTGGGGCTCAAAACTTGAAGGAGGCTAGCACAGAGTTAGAATCCTACTAAAAATCAAACAACCTCTCTCCTATGTAAATTTGGGCCAATTTGCAATGTAAGGGGTGCCTCACAATGTATGAGTAAACTCGTGTCACCCCATACATCCCAGTCTTCCCTTTAAAAGCAAATCGGGGCTCAAATTTGAATCAAGGGTCAATATGGACATGGGGATACTTAAAATGTGTGCGGAATCAAGGTGTGACAAATAGAAATGTATGAAATAGGACACATATGATAATAGGGCCTATGTATGCAAATGATGATTGAATGGATGAAATAAATAAAGGGGCACACCCATAATTAAGGGGCCCTCATAAAGATTGATGAAATTGAATTAATAAAGGGGTAAATATTTATTAATTAAATAGATAATAAATTTTAATGATGCATATAAGAATGAGCACACAATCAAATGGATGCTAAATAAGTATAATTTGTACACATTAGCAAGGTGCTTAAAATTTACGATACTAAATTTAGCCCCACATTAGTGGGAGTATAAGTCTAGACACATACTCATGATAAAGTAGAAGAGAGAGAGAGAGAGAGAGAGAGAGAGAGAGAGAGAGAGAGAGAGAGAGAGAGAGAGAGAGAGAGAGAGAG